>OZ026619.1:54544135-54567135 GCA_964020975.1 Hermodice carunculata
CTTCATCACAAAAGCTTGTCAGCGGTCTTGCACAATCTCATCACAAAAGCTTGTCAGCGGTCTTGCACAATCTGGTGAAATCGAACAATACTGACATGCAGGAATACTTAAAGCTGTTCCGGGACCATGCATACTGTCTTTATCACTTCAGAGAGAGGTGTTGGGCGAGTTAACGTCATGGAGGTAGCCCCTTTTTACCTCCATGGTTTATGTTCAGTGTCTGAAATAGAAGAAACATGTGAAATGTCCGAGTTCTTGACTGGAAAAAACGTTGGGTCTGTGTGCTGCCAAGATTTACACAATGAGGATGCGGACATCATATATTGAAAAGTTTGATACACAGGTGAGTCATTTTCGGCAAGACGGTGAAGGCAGACACAACTTTCAATTCCGGTTAAAAAAATATGACGGCGCTACACGCCAGATGACAGGAAGTCGCTTCATTATTAATTATGCATATGATAAAATTGAACAAGTAATAGCTTGTATTTTTTCACGTCGAACTTCGTCATGGCATGTACAAGTGACGAAATTGTTCTGTTCATATTCTATGTGTATTTTCTCAATGTATCTTTTATTTTTTTTGTTCTCATTTGCAGTCTGCAGTATTAATTATTAATACCCTTGTGTTTACTCGAGGAGAAGAATTGCTATAAGCCATGGGCTATTTTTCTAATCGTCTTGAAACAAATAAAAATATACATGTATTTACAACAATCAACGATATTTGCAATTTAGAAGTGGCTACACAATGTTTTTGTTTTATTTTGTGGTTGTTCTTTACAATGAACGCTTTGAAGGATAAAGTGTTGAAGATGGTCCTGCAATGAAATGTTGATTTAGATTTACAAGAAATGTATTGTATTGTATTGTAAGCATATTTATTTCAAAAACTGGATAACCTAATAGTTACATTGTAACTAATCGAGAGGATCTCAAGTACATAAATGACGCACTTGATATGTACACGACGCACAGGACATCACAAGATCCTGTTTGTTAACAAAATGAGATACTATACAGCAAGTGCAACTACAATCAGTATATGAAGCGTCTTGATTCCGTTATATATAATTGCACTGCAGAAAAAATAATAACATTCAGTTCATTCGTAAGATCTGTACTACCATTTAACATAATTTCTAATAGTCTATCTGGGACAAGCTGAATCAATAGACTTGGTTTAACACCTGGAGCGAGCACGTTAACAACAGCTTTCATAAGTTTACTCCTTTGATGATTGTAAAGCGGGCAGTGAAAAAAGAAGTGGAAAGAATCCTCGATTGGGTGACTACATGAACAGGCTGCAGATGGTACAATATTTATGTTAACCAAATGTGAGTTTTATTTTGACTTACCCAGGCGCAGCTGGGTCTGAACAATATTAGCATAACGTTCGCCGTGTGAAAAGTAAGGAGGAATTTCGTGTTGAAAGAAAAGTAGCTTTTTAAATTTCAATTTGAAGGTAGAGAGAGAGGGTGAATTTCTTACAGCCGGCGGCAAGTCATTCCATGACCTAATGCTTAATGTTTGAACAAGCACTTAATTTGGTATAAGGTCGTAAAGGTATTGCGGGGAAAGCTTGTTCAGTATTTTGTACAAAAGTAATAATTTGAAAAATATTGTCTGTGTATAAAGTGGCTCCCACCCGATTTCTGCGAGCAGGCGATCGCAAGAGGTAAATTTTACAGCTTCAGTACAAATCCTGGCAGCTTCGTACTGCAACCCTTCAAGCAAATCAGACAGTTCTTGGGTTCAGTTATCAAAGAGAACACACCCATACTCCAAGATGGGGCGAACCATAGTAAGATACAATTTTTCAAGGGTTTTCCTGGAAAGTTTAAACTTAAGTCGCTTAAGGGGTGCAAGGCGTTTGCTAGCTTTTGTAACAATGCGGTTAATATGAGAGTGCCATTTTAAGTTATGAGATAGTGTTATGCCTAGGTGAGTATGATTTGTGGTCTCAGGTATTGCAGAGTTTCCGAGATATAGTGTTGGGTGGTTTACCTTTATCTGTTTACAAGTGATCAGAAGGGATAGGGATTTTAGTGCATTAAACGAGACACGCCAGAGTCTGCCCCAATTTTGAAGATGCCCAAGATTAGTATTCATATGAGTGCCTGATGCCTCGGGGTCATGAATTATTTTTATTAAACTTGTATCATCAGCAAAAAGTCTAATGTCACATGTAATATCATCAACAATGTCATTAATATAAACAAGTAACAAAAGGGGGCCGAGAATGGAGCCCTGAGGGACCCCAGCCTCAACAGGTAACCATGTAGATGACTGACTGTGTATAACAGTTCTCTGTTGACGATAACTTAGGTAACTTTCCACCCATTTGAGGACAAGGGGGTTTATGCCTAGTTGTCTTAGCTTGAACAAGAGGCCCTGGTGCCATACCCGGTCAAATGCTTTGGAGATGTCTAGGAAGACCATCCTTGCCTCTTTTTGGAGTTCAAGACCATTATATATTTTGTGTACAATACTTACGAGTTGGTTAATGGTACAATCTTTAGAAACGAAACCAGAGTTTCGATCGGTCAATAGATTATTTCCCATTAGGTATTCGTATAGTGCATTATATACGAGTCTCTCAAAAACTTTAGATACATTACATAGGAGGGAGATAGGGCGATAATTTGACCTAAGTTGCATATCTGTTTTTTTTTTTTTTTTTGAAAACTGGGCATGTATTTGATTTTTTTTCCACTGGCTCGGGAATTCACCTGATAATAGAGACAAATTGAACAAACTACATAAAGGTTTTCTTTACATTGATTTCTTTGCTGTCTAATTCCGCTGTAAGGACAGGTAAAACACCAAAAACCTTTGCATGGCCAATTTTGAGATTTTAACGGTTTTTACAAGATGATTGTCCTTTCTATTAGTTTTCAAAATTTCAAGCTTTTAACTAAATTAGAAACATGAGAAAAATGCCAAAAAACCACACAGGAATGTAGACATCCGAACGTCCATGTGTCATTCTTCTGGTTTTCAGCCACCAAACGGAACAATGCCACCTGTCAATCATACTCAACAGCCTGTCACGTGCCTGCAGGTAGCAACGGCCCATGGCAAAAGGAGAGTGTTATCATGGCGGCAATGCAAAATCAGGCGGCATGCCTAAAGTATGTTTGTGGGCAGGGAAAAGATGCAAACATGCTAACATATCATAGCCTTATTGGTTTACTTTATAATTACCTTGCTTGTTTTGTGTTCTAATGAAGGGAGACTTTGTACAAAAGGAGTGGGAATTGTCAGACGATGCCCCTTCAAAGGCTGTGCCATGATGGATTACCCCGGTGGTCCTGCAAATCAAAGACAGTAGGGGAAAAAATAGCACTTTAATCAACAATACCCACGTACATTATGTTTTTTTCAAAATGCAGGGATGAGGAAATAAAAGTACAAATAAACACATCGAAATAAGCATAGATGTGAACAGCAGAGAAAACACACAAAACCAAAGGTTGCAAAGCTTATGCAATCACTCTTGTCTGTCTGTCTGCCCATCCTTCTGCAAACTCTTTGCTTGTGAGCTCGATACAGTCCACAGTTTTTAAGATAGCCCCATGTAACTTTCGGCGATGGTGGTCAGCACAACATTAGGCTTATGGACCTTTTGTTTCACTTATTTATTCCGGTAGAATGTAATTACACTCTATAGCCTGTTAAGCTATATCCGAACCCAACAAAAACGGTTTGTTTGTCCAGTAACTTTCCCTTCCACCCTCCTCTTACTTTTTCTTTGTTTTTGTTCATTCATTCTTTCCTTCCTTCTTTCATACCTGTTAAGATGCCCACCTTTTGAATATTAGCAGAACTCAACAAAGATTGACAACAATGACATAACTTTAAGAATAACAATATATTAACAATCAAAATTAGTACAAAGTAGGTAAACTGATCTCCACTGGTATTTCAACAGTCAAACAGTCTTAGGTGAAGCCTAATCCCTGGTGAGATTATTCGCAGGTACTGTCCAACAGTTCCAAGTCCTATGACAGGTGCCAAATGATCTGGTACAAATTCCACAGAGGTACAGTTTGGGTCCAATGTGGTAATGAAAGGTGTGGTGCTGATCCAATCCCACAAAGGTACGGTTTGGTTCCAATGTGGTATAATATACCAGTCCACTCAAAGACAATGTTCACACTCTACAGGTACAAAGTGTAAATGGGTAGCACCAAATATACAAGTCCACTCAAGACACTGTCCACACTCCACAGGTACAATGTAAACAATGGCTCACAGTCCCAATGGCTTAATGACAACACACAGCTTCTGTCAGATCAGGTCCCCCCCCCCCCCCGTCAGGAAAATATCTGCTTTATATCTGTACAGAGAAATCTCTTATTTGTTTTAGAGTTTTCCACTTTGTCACACATCCTAGTGCATTGAGGCCTATCTGGATCACCTCACATGAGTGTAGGTCACCATTCTAGCTTATTCCACATGTTTACCAGTTACATGTGAGTCACCCACAAAACAGAAAACAGGCCAACTCAGTGACTCTGCAGTGACCCTACAAAGTATTCATTGAACTGAATGACCCGACACATACTCAATCAATACAGTGACCTCTCCAAAGGAAAACAAACAGCCATGCACATTTTCAAACACATTCCCCTCCTTGCAGAAAAAAAGGACCTATAAGGAAAACTTTTCTTCCCAATTGTCAATATTACTTCACAGATATTCTAACCTACAGTACACAGTGATATCCAACAAGAAATATTTACCCTTTTTACAAAGTGGCATTAACATTCACAGAGATTAATTATACATATCTTCAACTGTTTGACTATTATAAACACAAACATGATTGTAATTGACACAGTTGTACACTTTATACAAATCTCATCGAACTGAGGAACAGTTTACTGTCAACAATACAATACCTCTGCATCAAAATAGGAATAGTCTTCGGTTCAATCACTTAAAACATTAATTCTGTACACATTTCAATTTGACATGCTTATAATAAACAATATTACTGACAATAGTCTTATAATCCGAACACATTCATGCAAGTAATATTTATACAATTTTCACCCTACTCAGTGCATCGGCAACCACATTGTCCCTGCCATGGACATGCTCAACTTTCAGATTATATCCTTATAGATACAAACTCCATCTCAACAATCTCTGATTTTTTTCTTTGAACTCATCCAAAAACTTTAAGGGATTGTGATCAGAGTAGACCAGTACTGGATACAGACCAGAGGTAACATATACTTCAAAATGTTGAAGTGCTAACAATAAAGCAAGTGCTTCTTTCTCGATGGTGGAATATTTCCTTTGATGGATGTTAAATTTCGTGAAAAAATAACTAAGAGGGTGTGCCAAACCATCGATACCATCCTGTATTAACAGACCACCTGCTGCCACATCACTTGCATCTACTGCAATCTTGAATGGCTTTTCAAAATCTCGGGCTGAAAGAACTGGTGCATTGGTGAATTTAGCTTTCAGTTCTTGGAATGCACACTGGCACTGATCATTCCAAATGAACTTTTCTTTCTTGTTAACAATTTTGTCAATGGTCCAGTGATTTCTGAAAAATTCTTGCATCATTTCCTGTAATATCCAGCCATGCCTAAAAATCATAATAGTTCCCTTTTTGTTGGTGGAGGAAAGTCCAGAGTCCCTTGATTTTTTTCTGTTTTGGCACTACTTTTCCATTACCCACTTTATAGCCCAGGTATTGCACTTCAGATTGACCTAGTTCACTTTTGTTTAAGTTCACTCTCAGACCAGAGGAAGTCAATCTTTCAAAGAATGCTCTAGTTCTTTCAAGATGTCCAGCCCAGGTATTGAGAAAATACAGGTATCATCAATGTAGGTTACACATCCTGCCAAACCAGCTGTGATGGTGCTCATTAACTGGGTGAAGGTCGCAGGCACATTTTTCATTACAAATGGCATCACTTTACATTGAAAAAGGCCATCAGGTGTTACAAAAGCTGATATTTCTTAAGCTTTTTCTGTGAGTTGCACCTGCCAATAACCTTTAATCAAGTTGAATTGCTGACAAATCACGCATTTCCTATCTTATCAATACAATCAGCCATACTAGGGATTAAACAGGAGTCTGATTTAGTCACAGTATTCATTTTTCTATAAAAAATGCAACATTGCATTGACCCATCAGGCTTTGGAATCGATACAATAGGACCACTCCAGCTACTTTGGCTTGGTTCTATAGTATCATTTTCCAGCATGTAATTTATTTCTTCTTGAACCGCAGCCAATCTCAGAGGATTCATCCAATAAGGTTGTTGCTTTATTGGACCAGCACCACCTACATCTACATCATGACATAATATTGAGGTGCAACCAGGCTGGTCTGAGAATAAATGTTCAAACTCACAAATAAGTTTGCTAAATCAGCTCGCTGTGCAGGCTCCAAATACCTGATCTTGGTGTGAAGATTTTGTAATATGTCAGATTTCTGCATTTTTACGCTGCATACAGGTGAAGTCTTCATTTGAGAATGGATCATTCTCATCATCCCCATTATCATTTCCGTCATTCTTCAAAGTAGTGACACTGACGCTTCCTACTAGTGTTCCTCTTTCATGGTATTCTTTTAACATATTGATGTGAAAAAGCCATTTAGCTTTCCTCCAATCTGGTTTAGATGTTATGTAAACCACATTATTCAACTTTCTTACAACCAGGTAAAGACCACTGAAGTTTTGCCTGAATTCAATGCCCTTGCATTCGCAAAAGTACTAACACCTTGTCTCCGGGTTTAAAACTTCTTTCCCTTTCTTTCTTATCATGCCATATTTTCATCTTACCCTGCACATTAATCAGATTTGATTGTGCCATCTCACAAGCTTTTTTCAACTTTTCTTCGAATTTGGACACATACTCCAAGATAGGTTCATCTTGTGTCTTCATCAACCATTTTTCTTTCATAAACTTTAGTTGACCCCTCACAGTATGTCTATGTATCAGTTCAAATGGACTGAACCCCAGTGATTCATTTGGTATCTCTCAGGTGGCAAATAATAACATATGTATACCTTTATCCCATTCATTTTCATTTTTAAAACAATAGGTTCTCATCATACTCTTCAGTGTTTGATGATACCTTTCTAGAGCCCCTTGTGTTTCTGGGTGGTAGGCTGAAAATTTAATCTGTTTAATACCTAACTGGTGGGCACCCCCTGGAACACTGCAGACATGAAATTTGAACCTAAGCCACTTTGTGTCTGTATCGGAAGTGCCACTCTGGTGAAAAATCCCATAAAAGCATCAATGACAGTAGGAGCAGTGATGTTTTTTAATTGGATGGCCTCAGGATACCTAGTGCCTGAATCCATATTAGTAAGGAGAAACTTATTTGCCACTTTTGTTTTTGGAAGTGGTCCCACACAATCTATAGTAACCCTGCTAAATGGTTCTTCAGGAACTGGGATACTAATCAAAGGAGCAGTAATTATTAATGATTGGGTTTTCTGACCAGTGACACGTGTGACATATCTTACGAAATTCTGTCACATCCCGATGTAATCTAGGCCAAAAGAAGTGTTGTAATATTCGATCTTGATTCTTCCTAATACCCAAGTGGCCTGCCATAGGTGAATCATGAGCTGTCTTTAAAACTTCTGCCCTATATGATGGAGGAACTACTATTTGATGAATGATTCTCCAATCTTCATCAGTGGAAGCATCTGAAGGTCTTCATTTCCTCATCAACATTCCTGATTTTATATAATAACAGACCAGGTCGTTTTGTGCCTCTTCTTAAGTTAATGCTGTACTTGCCAATTTTCTTAACTGAGGGTCAGCATTTTGCTCCCTTATCAGCCTATCTCAATTAAAATGAGTTATTTGACTAAGATGATCCTTTTGGTTTACATGGTCAGAGAGGTTACTCAAGTTACCTTCATGGCTTACTTGCTCCTCCTGGTTACCAGCAAAGAATGTCTCTGCCAGCCCAAGAAATTCATCATCCTTGTCACTGGCTTTTTGTTTGAAGCTTCAAGAGCCATTGACCTTGTCACAAGACAGGCGGGAAAAATGCCCGGAAATTCCTGCTTGAGATGCTGTGTGTCCTCTCTTGTGACTGGCTTATCCGTCAAATATGGTACGGGTTTACCTTTCACTTTATCCCCTGCTATATCATTCCTTAGAAGGAAGGTCACACCTTCTATGTAAAGACTAGGTACAATACCTGCAATCACTGGTCCAATTTTGAAATCAGACATCAGGTAAACTTTGTGCAGTGGGACTGTTATGTAATTTCCCTCACCACCCTAAGTAATAAAAAGGCTTTTTTATAAGTTTCATCCGACAAAGGAAGTACATCTTCCAACAGTAAAGACTGGGCAGTGCCAGTGTCCCTTAGGATCACAACTGCCTTCTGGTCTACAGTATTTTTTTCTGTGACACCAGCCCTTCTGATTTGAATCTTTAATAGCCATCCAATATGGACTCAGCTACTCCAACAGGTGGGTTTTCAAATTTAGCATGGAGATTATCAGAATGTCCATCAGACATTGTTAGAAGTGGGCGCCCCTTAATGCTGGCTAAACCAACTGGTTTTCCAGCATAATTTGTCCTTCTCCGGATTAAAAGCACTCAGATTTGACATGACTCCTTTTATGGCAGTAATTGCATGTGGGTCCACTAAACAGTAGAGATCTTTAAATTATGGAAATTATAGGTGCCTCAGTGTTAATTTTTAAAAATTATAATCTTATTGACCATTCTGCATCTTATGAATATAAAATGAAATACATATACACATATATATATCTGAATTTTTTCCTCTCTCTCTCTCTCTCTCTCTCTCTCTCTCCACACACACACAAAATCCACGCCCATAGGAAAGACGATTAAAGCAAAACTGTGTTAGATGGACCATCAGGTTATAGAGAATAATCAGAGAGAGAGAGAGAGAGAGAGAGAGAGAGAGGAGAGAGAGGAGGAGAGAGAGAGAGAGAGAGAGAGAGAGAGAGAGAGAGGAGAGAGAGAGAGAGAGAGAGAGAGAGAGAGAGAGAGAGAGAGAGAGAGAGAGAGAGAGAGAGAGAGAGAGAGAGAGAGAGAGAGAGAGAGAGAGAGAAGAGAGAGATAATGGTTAGAGGTAACTTGAGAGGACCGGTGTAAAATCACCAGTTGCGTTTTATGGGTGACTGCCTGTCTCAAGTCAGGAGTGAAATTTGTTTCTTCACATTGGTATTGGAAAAGAAATGTTGATGCTTTGGCAAGTCTGAATATGGATCATGTGTTTCTGTACTATTTAAGAGTGAGAACTTCGAATATTGGACAAAATCAAAGCCAGCCTAGAATAATATTCCGAGCCCTGTGTTCTGAGAAATAAAGATAAATCCTATTCAACCCTACATATTTAGTTCCATTTTATTGACAGTGGAATGTGAAAATACTATAATTGCTGGACTATATGTGTATCAGTTGCACCTATTATTCCTGTTAACCCCTACTTGAAATGTGGCAAACTTTAGTAAATTAGCAGCTGCAAAGTCTCATATTTTGCAGTGTGTACACCGCACATACATTTATAACTCTTTGTGTTACACATGTATTTTAAATTGTCACCTTCTGGTTGGAATATTTGTTAATCAGGCCATACCTGTCGCACACTTTTCAGGGATATTCCCTTTTAAAAATAAAGGAGGGATTTGCTGCAAGACAGATTTTCCTTTCTAGTTAATAAGGCCTGTATAATTTTGTTTGTCTGGAATAGGAAGCTCAGACAGTGACAGACCATGGATAAAACAGCCAGATCCTTGATTTCCGAATGTCAGTAGGCCCACTATATTTCTAAGTAACTGGTGACAACTTAATATAACCCCAATCCTTGTACCTGTGGATTACTCATTTTAAAACACCTGTAAATGCCAATAATCACAAATCATTGATAATGATCCGAACACACACACATATATATTGTATTTGTGTCTTTTTGCCCAGAACCACTTCCTAGTAGTCAATATCCTATTCCGCAGTTCGAACTCTTTACTCTCCATAAGCTAACCTGTCCCTGTCTAACCAATATACATATGGATTTACTATTGTCCATATTGCACACGTTCCTCTGTAAAATTTTGACATAGGCTGTATCAGCCCAAATAAATTAAAGGGTTTCCAGCGGGTAACTACTCAACATGTTTCGGAGCCTTATATATATATACATATATATATATATAAATATATATATATGTATATATATGTGTATATATGTATATATATATTGGATGTGCAATAATCACAAATCATTGATAATGATCCAAACATATATATATATATATATATATATATATATATATATATATATATATATATATATATATATATATATATATTGGATGTGCATACATGCGACGGTATCAGAAGTCGGCCTATCAGAGTTTAAGCTTCACTTGAGGAGGACAGTAACTGTCGCTGGGTTTAGAGAATTTATAAAAACTACCAAACCCTCCTGTTTAGACTGTTGAGGTGTATAATTATGTACTTTTATTTTTTCTATTTTGAAAGCTGTGTTCCTATTGACATATCCCTATATATACATATAATGGTCAAGTTTTGATAAGGATCAGCATGAACAATGTATGTTTTGATATACAGAAAACACTGAACAAGTAAGTGGGCAACAGAAACATGTTTTTTTAAAATATCTTACCTGTATGACAAAGGGAAAATTGGCACTGTTGGGAAAATGTGCAGTACAATTAGAATCTTGGGGGGGGGGGCGAATGCATTTAAAAAAATAAATGATGTACATCTCAAAATCAGGGGAAAAATGTACTGTCACGTTTACCTTAAAAAAAATAAAGTACTGCTTGTATAGTAAAAATTTTGTGCTGTTTATAGTAAAAAAAAAGTACTGTTCAATTATGTTGAAAACTCTTGGTAGCTAATATTATCTTTTAAATATCCGTGTAAATTAGCTAGAACTCTTATATAATGTGTGTGTTTCAATACAAGTACTTTGGTGCCAGGCTCCAGTTCACTTATGTTACCCATTTTCTTGCAACATATGCACACTGTTTGAATATATTTTACATGTACTTTGAACTTCTCATTGCTGAATTAAAGCTTGAGTCAAGTTTTACTCAATAATCTTTGCGCAATACACGCAAAGTGCTCCTAGGAAAGCTGTAGATTATAGAACCATAATATTGATGGGAATGAAATCAACGATGGTTACCTTTAGCACTGAAAGAGGTAACAGTAAATGAATCGGAATTTCGTAATCATAATTTACTTTCATTAAATACAAGCACAGTATTCAGTAATAAATGTAAAGGACCTTGATTATGAAAGGAGACCGAGGAAACTCAAATTACCCACTCTGGTGCACAGAGATTAAGAGGTTACCTGATAAACACTAACAAGTATATACACGAATATTACAATACAGAATCCGTGTTACCTCAAACAGCAGAAAATGAAAGAACCAGGGGCCATAAATACAGACTGAAAAGGACTATAGCAAATAACAATACAAGACGCTTCTTCAGCAATAGAGTAGTTTGTTGGTGGAACTCCTTACCAGATGAAGTTGTTGAAGCACCTAACATTACATCACGACAATCGTTGCATCTTTCAAGACTAATTTGGACTATAATTAAAGATCATCCAGTTTTATATGACTATAAGGCTCTGGATCATCCCCAGAGACCAAAAATAACAATAAGTTAAACATTAGGAGCGGCTTAAAGTGGAACTTTAGTTCCTATCTGCTGTATTTACTTAATTAACTTAATTCTCTCTCTCTCTCTCTCTCTCTCTCTCTCTCTCTCTCTCTCTCTCTCTCTCTCTCTCTCTCTCCCCCCCTCTCTCTTTTCATCTTTTCATGTCTAGTTCCAAGATTTTTTTCTAACCAGCATGTAGAATCTTGTGTTTTTAGTTTTATTTATCTTAAGTATACTAAATCATGCTTCTTAGGCAGGAGATCATCAAAAGGACTTCCAAGCGTGCAAAGGTCTGATTTTATTTATCCTTTATTTATGTTTTCATTTTTATTTACAAAACCAAGTTTTTTTTCAAATTCAAGGGATCAATGCTACATGCTTGTATGTACAGTATATAAAAGAAGAATATTAATATTAACAATGTGATGCTAGTAAGAACATTGTCCCGAATTAACATACCAATCCTTAATACTGGGATAAAAGTGCGCATTGATATTCCAGCACATGTAAAACCAGTATTGTATTTTCGTCATTTCGTCCAGACCCACTTCCCAGTAGTCATTACTCTATCCCGCAGTCCGAACTCTTTACTCTCCATAAGCTAACCTGTCACTCTCTAACCTATATACATATGGAAGTTCTATTGTCCATATTGCACACGTTCTTCTGTAGAATTTTGACATAAGCTGTGTTACTAACTAACTACTTACTAACTGCTCAGAACATGTTTGGGAGCCTATACCCGTACATGTTTCACTGAGTAGTGGCTCCTTGTCTCAGCTTAATATTCAGAAAAGACAACCCACATAGTAATGAATAAATAAATATGAACGTGGCAAATGATGAATTAGCTAAATACGGGAAGTTTTGCTTGTAAATGCAGAGCTTCATTATGAAAGAAGAATACCTGTCAAACAAAACATAATTATTAAATCTGTATAGTTCAAGTTCAAATAAGAACAATTTGACTTACCCCTGAACCAGTATGTACCCTTTCTAGCTGGAAAGCTTATCCTAGTTAAGCCACCTGCCAGTGTATAACTGAAGCAAAAACAAACTGGGGCATTATATGCAGTCCCAGCGATTATAAAATAAATAGTTGCAACTAGGCTACCTGTGCAAACCAAAGGAAATTCTAACGGGTACAGCAATAATGGACATCCTGCACCAGAAATGTAAAACAAAACCCATGATGACACTTACTCCTCACTTTGAAAGTCTCCAAACAAAAAGCTCTATTTCAGTGCCCAACCCTGAGTCAATGTTTTAACGTAATGTTTCAGGTTTGTGACATTTGAGAAAATACTGTCAATTTTGAGTATTTTTTTTATATTGAGTAAATGTTCATTTAGGCATATCAGAAAAGAATTAGAGTCATTAGCATGCATGTCAAAAACATGTTATCAAATCATTATTTTTCTTGACACGATTTTCAGTACAATCAGTAAACTTGCAACTGTCGTCGGCCGCTGCTTGCTATCGATAGCCCCAGGGGGTTTAACCTGACAGAAAACATGTAAGTTTAAAATATCTGAAAGTGAATATTAAAACAGAATGATGCCAATAGTAAGTAGCAAAAGAGGCAAGTCTAAAATCTCCGAAATTATTGAAGCCAAACTTTCTAAACATCTCTGGATATTTACAGCAAAATTTGTAGAAATAATTGATCAAAATCAAAAAGTACATCTTTGAAACCTCTTGACTCTAGTTTATTGTAAAGAAATTTGGTTCTAGATGCAAAGTCCTGAAATTTGGAACAAATACGACCAAATCTCAAAATTTGTGACAAAAAGGTATTATATACAAAGGTTTCCGAGATATTACTTTCCGGGAAAGGATAGGTAACTACTTCAAAGTTAAACTCATATATTTTGCGATAGACTTTAATACAAAACCTGTCATTAGTGACCCGAATAGCCAAGTCCAGAAACATATGTCTGAAACCATCTGAATTGTTACCCTCAAAAAGGATATGTTTTGGGTAAGTTTCTTGAGCAATTTCACTGAAATTTTGTACATTTACACAAGCAATGTCATGAATATATCTTGCGTTTTTTGATAATTTTGTAGCCATTTGAAAGTCTTTTTTCATCAATGTATCCATATACTTTAATTCAAGCTAGGTTAAATATAAATCTGCCAGTAACTGGGAGAAGCTGCTACCCTTGGAATACCTTTATTTGTTGAAAAAACAATGGTCCGCATTGAACAAAAGTATTAACCAAAGAAATTTTATAGCATCTATCAAAGTTTCAACAGTGTAAGATTTCACGTTACTTTTTGAATATTTATTGTGTGACCAATATGCTTTCTTTGAATATGAATCAATATTTATGTATGGTTCACCATTATGTTTAAACATTTTGCTTATTAATTCTGAAAGAGAACTTTTGACTTCATCTCTGGGTAGATTTGTGTACAGTGTAGAAAAATCCAAACATTTGATATTGTTTGCTTTTAAATCTTTGATTTTACAAAAAAACTCGGAAGAATTGCTTATAGTCCAAAAACAATATATTTCACAGTTTCTGGAAATTGCATAACAGTACTTACAGAAATGATTCCTGATTGCAGTCAAACAAAATGTTACTTTCTTTGATATTTGTTTGGTTGTACATTTTGAAGCACCAGCTATGAATCTAGATTTAAAAGGGTTTTAATGTAATTTGGCTATCCAGAACAAAAGTGGAAAAGAGGAGTCCTCTTCAAAAATTTGATATTAAGATTCCTTTTCATATCATCTTTATGTGTATCTATCAAATTATCAATTATTTTTTTTGGTGAAATTTATATACATCTTTTCCTCTTATGTCTGAAATATTGTTTATACCAAGTTCATTTTTTAAAACATCCAGATAATATTTTCTGCAGATGATCCCAAAATTGTTACCTGTCTTATCAATGTAAGTGATTACAAATCTTTCTTGTAGTTCTTTGACGGCTTTTGAAACTTTTGGCTGTTTTAAATTAACCGTATTGAAATTCTTAATGTGGGATTTGTAACGATTAATTCTGTTCCTAAAATCTCTTTTCAAGTTTGATAACCATCCTTCAAATTTCTGAAATTCCATTTTTCTTTCTTAGCCTATTTCATACAAGAGGAATGCATTGCATGTATCCTGAAAAATACTGTCAATGTTCAACTTAGGACATGTCCGAAATTTTGTACCTTTTTTTCATCAATTCTTTTAAAACCGAATTTTGTATTATATCCAAATTACCTGTAAATACATGTTTGTGGTATGCATCAACAAAATTGGAATATTTACTGTCAGACATACAGTCACAATTTTGATTTGTTGTGATATCCTCAAGAGTAATTGAAGCCAGAAATCTATTGTAATTTATGATACTTTGTCCAATACTGTTGCCATATTTATAGAGAATTATGGGGGGGGTCTTTTATTTTGCATTCCTTAGGAATTATGTTACGAAAAAAAATCAATTTGAAAAGGGACTGAATGTTCAGTGAATCAATAATTTTGTGTTTGAAGGGAATGCTGCAAAATATTTGATCCAATTTTTGTTTAAGAATCTGGTTTCCGAATAGATGTTCTGTAAGCATACACAATTTCACAAACATTTTGCGGAAACGTGTGTTCAGAATAAGTAAGACCAAAATATTCATTGATTCTGGTTATATCTCGAAATGATCGTGCTTTAAGAGTTATATGTGATTGATCAATACCATTAGAGAAAGCCTGTAGTAAATTTTGAACAAGGTCTTTTATATCCGCATTCCTAAATTTCCAGTTTTTTTCTGTGATTTTCTTTGTCCGTGACTTCTTCTTTGAATACCAGCCTGATTATCATGAAAAGGTGTGTGACTGCTATAAAGAGTTACAAAGTCCAAATTCGTAACATCACCGAAGCCTAAAATTCTGTCATTGGGTCCAAAGGGAAATTAATTTTGATGCAAAATTCTTCGATTTGTAATAATATTGTGTTAACTTATAACTATCTTGGTCTAACAAATTTGGCTCTATGGAATCAATAATTTGTATTCGGTATAACATATGTTGTCTTAATCACCAGAGAAATTGTCTTTTAAGTATCCAGAATTCAAAGCCAAATCCACCTCGGTCATTAACACACTTTTAATGCAGCGTGTAATACCGTGTATTCATAGCACTTTGATATTTCAGTTAAGTGAGTCAAAGAGAATATAAAAAGTGTGTTGATATGAATGGTCAAAAATAATATATCTTACGTGACTATAGCAGTGCAAGTCATGGCTGAAGATGCTATCCCATTTTTTATACACATGCCTGGATTGAACTATGTTGTGCAACATAAATGAAACTGGTGCTCTCAGAATATTTTCTGTTTTCTTTCTTCTTCGACGGTTACCCCAGAATAGCCAGTCATAAACTTGGGTCTTTTTTGCAGGGTTTTTAAGGTACGAACATTAGATTTTTAGTGACAAAATGGGCCTGCAAATGGAGCCTTATTTTTGTCATAACCTCTGGGCTTCCGGGGGCTTCGCCCCCCTGGACCCTCAAATGATTTCTTTTTGGAACCTCTGTGTTTCCATAATTTTCAAATTTATTTGAGGCTTCTAAAATGCTTTTCTCGACGTTATATTTCTTACACAATGGGAGCTAAAATATATGCATTCATGGGTTTCAGTATTAAAAAAAATACTGTGAGGTAGGGTGGAAAAAATAATGTACTGTTATGGGAAACTGAAATAAATATTGTATGGTTTAAGAAAATGCATAGCCACCCCCCCCCCCACCCCCCCGCCATATGATTCTAATGGTTCGTCCCTAATGCAGTTGTGAACCTGTGGCACAGACGCCACACACCTTGATCTGTTATTGTTAACAAGTTTCCGACTTTTCCAGCTGTGACTTTGAGTGGCCTGCATCAAATGCCTCACACAACAACAGGTGTCACTAATGAAGAGTGAAACAGCATACTACAGGTGCACAAGACACGTATCTGTACTTGGTAAACTTTGTTTTGGTGATTCAGTGCAGACATGGGGTATTATGACCCCCCAAATTTTGCGATCCTTATCGAAGGTTGACCACTGTAATTCTGTATATTGATACTACTGATGAATTGATTGAAACAACAATTCAGATAACCTTTTGTATGCTTGTAGTCTGCAACTGACAATTTGATAGTCCACCCTCAATCAATCTCCAATAGCAGTGAAATCGCTGGGGGCAAATGATACCAATTATGGCACATTAATGGCGATACAGGCAGCTATGTGGCGGTGAAAACCGCTCTAGGACTATCAACACTGTCAGGGCCGTAGTCAGCCTTCTAAAATAGAGGAGGCAAAGGGTACTGGTGGGGGTGGGTTTGGGAGGGGGACGTGCCCCGCTCCCAAGATTGAAAACTTTTGAAAAATGGCACATAAAATGGTGTAATTAAGTGGATTTTGAAAGAGGGAGGGGGAAAGACTTTATACATATATAAATTCTCAAAATTTTGCTCCAATGTGACTATTTTTGATCGTTTTATATGAATTGAATTTGGTCCTACAACTACTAGGGCAAAGACACAAGTAGGCTAATCATTGAAAATGTACGCCTCCTGTGATGCTCTTATCTTCTATCACTATGAGTGACTCAAAGTCTTAGTTACAATAGGGTCCTTTTGTTTTTGTTGTGTATAATAAATTAAACTTAAACTTAACAAGTCTTGTTGAGGCTAAATAAACTATTTGCTAACTCCTAGCATCACCAGCCAAAATTCAGAGGAGGCAAGCGCCTCCCCTGCCTCTGCCTCAGCCTAGCTACGACACTGACTGTCACTGGCAACAGCAACAACGATCATGGATATGAATTATGGTAGTGACCCGCCTGAATAACAAAAAAAAAAAAAAAAATATATATATAAAAAATAAAATAAAAAAAATAAAGGCAAATAATGCACCATTCGCATCTGCTTTTTGATCGCGAAGGTGACGAGCTTTGAATGAAAAGACATGCAAGCCATGCCAAAAAAAAACAAAAACAAAAAAACAAAAAAACAAAAAAACTAGGAAAGATGATTTCCTCCAAACCAAATCAGTGCGTGTGTCTTCAAAGCATGTTGGTATGGTAATGTACAACTATTCCATAACACAGGAGTAGAAGTTGGAATGGCATCTCTGTCTATCATAGCTTTGAAGTTATTCAAGATTTAAAATTTCTAATGGTGCTATTTAGCGTAATTCAAATTGCTACAACTTTTATTTTAAATTCATTAGGTGTGCGATGCTCCACAACCCCCTAGTAGAAGTTGGAATGACATCTCTATCTATTATAGTGTTGAAGATATTCAAGATTGATAATTTCAAATACTGCTAATTAGCATAATTTAAATTGCTACAACTTTTGTTTTAGATTCATTAGATGCACAATGGTCAACAACCCCCTAGTAGAAGTTAAAATGACATCTCTATCTATAATAGTTTTGAAGATATTCAAGATTTAAAATTTCAAATGCCCCTAATTTGCATAATTTTAAACATCTTCATTCCTTTGTATGAAACGGTCAAACTCCTTGCATGGAGGTACAATCATGCCAAGTTTGGAGTTTCTATTTATGATAGTGTTCGAGAAAAGTGTCGGACAAATTTGCTGGTAAAGAAGAAAGAAGAAAGAAAGAAAGAAAGAAAGAAAGAAATACAGAATTTCAAGAAAAACAAAAAAGTGTGTGTTGACACACACACTTTGAAAAACCTTTCCCGCCAAGTTGGTAAATTTGAAAAGGACTAAATTTCTGTGACATAACCTGTGCCGGTATTCGTGCGTATGAGACGACTGCGCAGGCATGGTCCGTGGCGCGCCATCTTGTCAAAGCGATTGTGCAAGCTGCGTCGAAGAAAAATCCCAAGTTCTACGTTAATTTTACCGACAGGAAAGATTTAATAATCCCATTGACTGCAGGAGAAGGAATTCCATATTCGTTGTATTCAAGCAGGTATGGTAAACAAGTGTTCAGTGAGTAAAATCGGGGAAAAGAAGTGTAGTCAAACTTGTCATCACTCAACGTGCTCAACTCGCATACATCATGAATGAATGGTTGTACTGGGAAGTGAACCATATGGAGTTTGTATTTTAATTCGTTATTTTATGACACGACACTTGGTAAAAGCTCTATTGTTGACTGTGTGGTACAGAGTACCAAATTTGTTCGCAGTCTCTTGAAAAATTTAGTGACCAGATTCAACAATTGTAAAATACAAATGTCAAATTGCAGATTCACTGGGATGTCAAAGTTGAAAGCCACCATGATTCCCATTCATTTACATGTTAAACTTCAAGTAGCCTGTGATGCCTTGGATGAGTTACAAGCTTTGGATGTGAATTGAGGAAGATCTAATTTGGGTAAGATACTGTTTATTCAGCGACAGTAAAGTTAGGTACAGGCACAAAAAATTAAACTATGTCAGACCATGGAGCTACTATAGACGGAGGTGCAGCTAACGCTCATCAATGGAAAAAGCTCTGTGACCGCCGCTGATAAATCTGGCGGCTTATCTTAATTGCCTCTCCCCCGCTGCGAATACACAACGCCGCATGCACTGTGAGTCGCATGCCAACATGTGGATCGGTACTTTCCGCCTGTCTACATCGGGTGTGTTCTATATTTGTATTTCCGTTGTTTTGACAACAGTGACGGCGATGTAAGCTGGAAGAAATGTGCCACCTCCTATTTTTTTTTAATATCTGTTTACGGAGGTGTTTTGTGAATGCATGGAAGAGGAGACTGGTGAAATGATTACCTATTAAAATCTCAATTGTTCAGTGGAGTGGTTCCAACTTACACTATCAATGCGTGGGATTGACGGAAAATACCATTCCGTATTATCGCCGTCTATCCTGTTTAATATTGACCAGAACCTGGTGATTTTTCATAAATTTGAACGTCCGACACACTCCGACATTTATTTCACTCATCTTGTTGTTTAAAATAGGTGTATCCACGATCAGTGAACATGGTTTGCACGTCAGCAAGAGAGCGGCAAGCATACTTTTTATCGTTGGAATGTAACAAAGTCTGCTGACCTTTGTTGCCCATTTTAAAGTTGATAATTCGCTCAACCCGTGATAACTTCATCGGGTTTCATCTGATTTCAATAATTCAAACACCATTCGAAAGCACCCGCAATGAGCAGTAAGAAAAAATGACTCCGATCAGCACCATTGCAAAGGTAAAGACTATTCAACCCTCCCATACACGAGAGCGGGAGAGGGTGTGCTTTTGACGTGCCATCTGACGGTAAATCGGTGCCGGTCACAGCGCTGCACATCAGAGGTGGCTTTGCCACCAGCCAATACACAGCCTCCCCCTTTGAAGTTCAAAGCAGCGCACCACGGTAGCTGGCGATAGGATTTCTGTGTATTCGAAGCTGTACCTCCATCTATAGTAGCTCCATGGTCAGACTAAAAGCAGCTTGTTCTGAGCATTCCGAATCTGCAATTATTTCTTTCTATGACAAATAGGTAAAAAGTTGCGGAATATAGATGTAATATTTCAGGTTAATAAGAGGACTTTTTACCCCGAAATACTATATGAAATCTTTGACCATACAATGAAGCTTGAAAATACCTATAAAAGGGCTTCTCTTAACTGGATCGTGGATGTCAAATTTTCACCCAGAAGGTTGAAATAAAAACTGATATGATCCTGTTGATACTGAAAGTAAATATTCACTCTAGTATATAAGGGTATATATAAAGGGATTATCTCTAAATCCATATGCAAAGATTAACTAGAATTAGTACCAAAAATTTACAATAAAAGGGAATTTAAGGATTCCTTTTACATGTTATGTCATTCTATGATTAAAAACAATTTAAAATTACATAAGAATACAGGTTCAAGCAAATAGGGATTATCTTAATCTCTTTGCAAAGATTATTGGGATTAATGCTAAAATGTTCTTTAAACGCAAACGGGTGCCCTGCAAATACATGAAATCCAACTGTATAGAAGTCAAGGCTGTTTCCTTCTGTGGTGATTATGACTTGCCAAATGATATTGGGTGATCAGTGTAATCCTTGTGTAAGGATTAGCATGGCTCTAGTCTGGAAAAATACTGGTTATTTTGGGGATAACGCAAGAATTTTCCTTTCTGTCAGACAAGATACAACATACAGTCTCACAGTATTAACTTTGTCTTTTTGTGGTTATAAATACTGCAGTTGTTGCTGATATGGAGATCAAAATATCCTAAACCAAGAGGGGATAAACAGAAAAACAACTGAAATTAACTTATTGATACAAGTTGGCAGGTTATCCTTGCAGCATTAAAGAGCTAATGAATTATGATATTTTCTTTTCTATGGGAATATATTTTGCACATGTACATATGACTGATAATCCCCACAACCTTCAGTACATGTGTATACTTAATTATTATGAATAATTATAAAATGATAATATGATGAAATAATGAACCACTCTTAATAAGTTTATTGTTTTCTTTTCAAACAAAATTTGGAGCATTGGAACAAAATGCCCCTTTTGATAATATCAATATATCACATTTAGAGCTCTGAATTGCTTGGCTGTCTAGATTTAAAATTGACTTGTGTCACATTTCATAAAAACATAATAATCACAAGTTTGTTGCATGTCAATTATGCATGTATAAATTCAACACTGTCCTATGCATAGTTTTTACCACAGAGAGTTGACTGGAGTACCTATGCCATTTCCAGTTTTAGAAATAATGAAATTCAGAACATTTTCAACAGTGTTCTTCTGAGATTTCCAATAATGAAAAACATCTCCATTTGTTAGCTTTGAAGCTTCTTCAACATCTGCAGCCATGTTAGCTTGAACTTTCAATTGATCACTGTAAAGGAAAAATAGAGAAATCATGAATAAATAAAATTTACTTTGAAGATGGAAAATGAATTCATAATTTTTCAACATCACTGTGATGAGTGCACATGTGTGTGTGTGTTGTATATACATATTATAATGTATAATTTTGTTTGTTTTATTTATTAATTTTTCACAATTAAGTCATGTTTTTTACATAGTGAATAAAAATGATTTTGAGCTGTGGGATTATCATTTTTAACATGCATGTTCAAGTTCAAGAGGAAAAAAGTTTGATAAATAATAGCAATTTAATTAGATAACAAAGCACCCATTAAAATATGATTTTATACCATATATATATTGTGTACACACACATGACACAGACACACATATAATAGTAGTAGTGTACTAGAGCCAGTAGTAGGTATATATCAGCAAAACTTTCAGGTTACATGTTACAGTGGTACCTGTCTTGAGAGACCCTTCCAATGAGAGTCCAACTCCTTTTTAAGACCTCTCTCTCAGAACACTGTGATATCTTTTCCATGTTATTATACCTCTAATGAAAGACCACCTGTTTTTGGAGAGACCACATTTTCACCTGCCCTGGGGGCGGTCTCTCAAGACAGGGACCACTGTATAAAGTGACTAACTTTATATCATTGGAACGGTCTTTTAAAGACTAATTCAAATCTTTGGAATTTTATAGATATTTTAAATAGAAAAAAAATTTCAACAATTTTTATGAAGGAAAATAACCCTGAAATTAGCCATAATTTCCCATTGTAAAAATTGTGTCACTTTTGTCTGTTGTCTTTCCTGTGCCTGATTGACTCATTTTTATGCTATGCTCATTTGGACATATTTTCTTTAGTTTTTAAGATAAAATGATGGTAAAAAAATTCATGATTCTCAGTATCTCAGTCTTACTTATCTGTTAATAAGAAATTGATTGACCCAATGGAAGTAGGTTCATCCTAGTAGGGAACGGAGCATTTAAACTGAATATGTTGTAGCCATAGCCT
This sequence comes from Hermodice carunculata, assembly GCA_964020975.1. NCBI lineage: Eukaryota > Metazoa > Annelida > Polychaeta > Eunicida > Amphinomidae > Hermodice > Hermodice carunculata. The sequence continues at coordinate 54,566,622 of OZ026619.1, forward strand.
AAGAGGCAAGCGTCAGCATTACGAAGTATTGATAATATAACGGCGGTGGATCAGGCAGTAGCACCTGGTTGCAAGGTCCCCCTGGCGGCCATTTACTACACCAGCCTAGAGGGGCAAGGCCATAGTACCTAAAGCAGCTGAACAAACCCATCTGTCGTATAGCCTTTCTTTTTGTTAGACACTGTTCCACAAATTTAAGTACAGTGCCCAGGATCTCTATATCCCAGTTGAAGTAGTTTCGTAAGCTGTGGCAGAGACGTACAAAGAGTGATCATTGGAATCTCACACGACAACACCTGCATGCAAAAAGCCACCCCTAGATAGCTACGTCACACAGTGATTGGCATTCTGAAACTTCTGCCATGGGCAGGTGTCACCAGGCTAACCAGAAGTTTCAAATTCTATGGGGGGGGGGGGGGAATGGCAATAATCGGCAAAAATTGTGACCTCAGATGAACAGTCATGGCAAACTCCAGTCTTCAGACAGCATTCACTCTTTTCAGTCTTGGAAACT
>OZ026619.1:54567335-54589335 GCA_964020975.1 Hermodice carunculata
TCTGAAATCCCATCATTTTGTATTGGGAAAGCTCTGATTTCAGTCTAGTTCAGTCTTGTCAAGCTACAATCTCAAACACCCATGGATTCAGAGCAAAAATTCACCCAAATGATGTTAAATCTGGGAAAACTAGAGATCCCATATACGGTGAATAAGAGAACTAAATGTGCATTAATGATCCACTTGAATGGGTTCCCAAACACTGCACTGTGGAGTTACTGAAGGTTGATAATGATGATAAGTTGGATGTGACCACGTTTTTCAAGTTGTATAGACTGTAGGTTTGGATAGATGAGTTACTTTTCTTTTTAAAAATTTTGATGTGTTATATATAGAGCTCGCTATTAATCCTGGATTAGGATCAACACTTATAACCAGAGAAATCAATAGGAAATTATCAAAGTAATGATCAACACACACACACACACATATATATATATATATGAATTTATTAAGCCCAAATACCTTTTATAGCTATGTTCTTCCTTTGGTAGGACATTAATTTTTTCAATTTCTATGTGGAATATGATAATCCCATTTAGGATGAAAGATTAGAATGAAGATATACACCAGTTAAAATCAAGGTAAAGGTAAAAATGAACGGATTCTCTACATGTAATACCAGTTTTCATCTTGGATGCCATTTTGTAAACAGTAAACATTATATATATATATATATATATATATATATATATATATATATATATATATATATATATATATATATATATATATATATATATATATATATATATATATGTATATATATATCAATCACTAGTGAAGTTATGTTAATCCTGTGTGTCAAGGATTAAGGATCCAATTTGAACTGCATATTTTGGAAAAGAATGAGAAAATTGAAAAAGGAGTATTTTTCCAGGTCATTATGTATACATATGTATCCAGAACCAGGATTTATTCATTGAGATCAATGCAAGATCATTTAGACCAGCCAGATTAAGATGGAGTAAATCTTTAGGATTTTTAGTTGATTAATAATTGAAGAAAACATAACATAAACGAAAAGGGAAAGGTATTTTAATAGAGATTATGTTATAAATCTCTTAATCATGCAGTCATAATAAATTAAAGATCTTAAGAATACTATAGATTGTGAATACTTTTGCATATTTGGATTTGCTTAATCTCTGATTAAAACATCTGCTTCAGTTATTACATGTAGAAGTCACCATTATTTTTTTTCCAAAACCAAGCACATGCATTTTAGTTTGATAGCACTGACTATACAAAATGCATATACATGGTTGAATAGCTCAAACCACATTTGTCTCAATTAAGCTAATCCCATGACAGTATCATATGGTTTTGATCACATGCAAAGATAAACTTATGTTTGAACATTTATTTATTCAAGTACAGTGGTACCTGTTTTGAGAGACTGGTGCTACGTAGGGTCAAAATGCGGTCTCCCAAAACAGGTGGTCTTTCATTAGAGGTACAACAACATTGAAAAGATAGCGCAGTGTTCTGAGAGAGCGGTCTTAAAAAGGTATGCAGTCTTTCATTATAGGGGTCTCTCAAGAGATATGTACCAATGATCCCTTTTGATGGGAATTTCACCAAAAGAATCATTCAACTGACAACTTTTAAATAATCTTTATTACATGTATTGCTCTTGTAAATTTTTAATTTTATAATTTTAAAAAGTTGAATTTTGTGTCATAACATTGATTTGAACATCCACAAGCACAATTTAAGTAAGTAAAAGAAATAACGTAGCAAATGAGACTGGGCAAGGGCCTTGGTGAGTCCAGATACAAAGACCTATAGTCTGACCAGTTTTGATCAAGATGGATCTCATCAGGGACTGGAGACTAAATGCCATGCGGCCCACTTGTATACGTCACAGTAACTTTGCCTTTATCAAGGGCTTTGCCTACATTCTTTTTAACGTCAAGATCGTGACGTCCTGATTGTGTTTGGTTATTCACATTCATCAGTGAAGTTCAAAAATGCCTTTGAACATGGGGAAAAAAGAAATAACATAGTCAATTGAGTGTCATGAAACATGAAGAGTTGATTCAGTTTAGAATTTTTACCTCAGCTGACTTGTCAGTCAGCTGAGGTTTTTTGAGGGTTCGTCCGTCCGTCCGTCCGTCGTCCACAATTCACCATTTCGACTTCTTCTCAAAAACCGTCAGGCAGATTCACTTCAAACTTGGTGGAGATGTGCCTTGGGTGGGTCTCTACCAAGTTTGTTCAAATGGTCATGGTCCAGTGATTTTTGGATTTTTGATGAATTTTTTTGTTCTTTTTGGGGTAAATCTTAAAAAAATCTTCTTCTCCGAAACCGCTTACCCAATTGCTTTGATATCACACAGGAACACTCCCTGGGACTCCTAGTTCTTAATTTGTTCACCAGGTGGCGCTGCAATTTTTTCCTAATTTTTTATGATTTTTTGTGTGTTGTAGCTATTTTCGACTTCTTCTCCAGAACTGTCACTCAGATTAAGCTGAAACATGGTGGATGTGTTCCTTGTAGAAGGGTCAAACTAAGTTGTACACTATGTGGGAATGCTGCGGATTCCTGATATTTAACGATTTTTTCAATTCGGGTACTTGTCGGTCAACGCAGCTTTCCAATTGATTACTATGGAAGTCAATGGGCATTCTAATGCTAATTCACATTTTGGACTTCTTCTCCAAAACCGTCATCCAGATTAACTTCAAACGTGGTGGCAATGTACATTGGGTGGGTTTCTGCCAATTTTGTTCAAATGTTCATGCTCCAGTGATTTTTGGATTTTTTTTTTTTTTTTTTTTTTTTTTTGACAAATTTTAAAAGATCTTGTAAGTCAATGGGCATTCTAATGCTAATTCACAGGATAACTGACACAAAATTTACTGTTTACTTGATAACTTGAGATCTGTTTTGAGTTAGCTACACGTTAACTATTCTGTATGAAGGTCATGCTGAGACAGTACATGAATGACCTTGACGTCCTTTGTGTGGTCACCGTGCAACATACATGAATTTTACTCTTCATTATAGCTTGACAAGTACTTGAACTTTGATGTTGCACATGTAAGTGTTCTCTTATAAAGTTCAGACTTACTCAGAACATGGTGTCCTTGATCCTTTCCCAAGTTCATAGAGCTGCAAGTGTGATGAATGTCAAGATCAGCTGAGGCACGGGCTGTTCACACAGCCCTCTTGTTAAAAAGTATATTGTAATATTTTATTCTTTTATGCCCGTTCTAAATAAATCAGGTTGAAAATATTTATGTTATATTCAGTGGTTTGTGAAAATACTTATATGAGCAGTGTGTAGGAGAGAAAAAAAAAAGAAAAGTACATTTTGACTGCTGTCTGGTCTGGTGAGTCACTCATACATACACTTAAAAATGACATCATTTGAAACAAATTTTGATCCTTCATAGATCCCTTAATTTGCAAGGTATACGACTAAAAATATCATCTTTATATTGTACATTAGTAGACCTTTCCAACAATATATAACATAATATATATATAATATTTCAAAGATTCCAAGAAAATCACAACTTCCCTCCTGCATGCCAAGCCAGAAATTGTCAATACCATATAGATAAACAGTTAAAATCTTGAACCAATAATTGACTCCAAAAATTTGAAACAATCGTAGCCCTAAGTGACAATTTTTTTTTCAAGTATATCCAAAACCTCTAAAACTGGGCTATAAGCCAATAAACAATGATGTATGCTAGAACTGTTACAAGTATTTTGGGGCATATGTTCACAGGTAAAATAAAGCACTGGATAATGTTTATTGTAGTAGTATTGTGGCGGTCAAATGTGTCTGTCTGTTGTCTGTCCACAATTCACATTGTCGACTTCTTCACCAAAACCGTTAGCTGGATTCTCTGGACTCTTCAAACTTGGTGGGGATTTACCTTAAGTGGGTCTCTAACAGGTTGTTCAAATGGTCATGCTCCAGTGATTTTTTTTTTAGGCCAGCTGACTTTCTAGTCAATTCAATTTTACATTTTTGACTTCTCCATAATGCAGTCAGATTTACTTGAAACTTGGTGGGGGACGTATCTTGGGTGGGTCTCTATCAAGTGTGTCAAAATTGTCACACTCCAGTGATATTTCACTTTGGGGGGTGGGGTCTTTTATTGGGCAAATCTTAAAAAATCCTCTCCAAAACCACTCATCCAGTTGCTCTAATATTATACAGGAACACTCCTGTTGACGTCTAGTTCTTAATGTGTTTTTGCTATTTTTTCGATGTCTTGGGCAGAACTAACGTAGATTAAGTTTAAACCTGCGGGGTGTGTTCCTTGTGGAAGGGTCAAACAAAGTTGTTCACTAGGTGGCACTACTGTGGATACCTGATTTTTAATAATTTTTTCAATTCATGTACTTATCAGTAAATGCACTTTTGCTATCAATGACTATGCAAGTCCATGGGCAATCCAATGCTAATTCACATTTTTGTCTTGTCTGAAGAGACTGTCAGTCAAATTGACTTCAAACTTGGTGGCTTGAACTAAGTGGCAAAGTACCTTGGGTGGGTCTCTACCAGGTTTGTTGAACTGGTCATGCTCCAATGATCTTTGGATTTTTTCTTTTTTTTTTTTTTTTGAAAATCTTAAAAAAGCTTTAATAGGAAAGTTTAACATAGGGATTTCTTGTCTGGCCTAATGGTTATAACTCAAATAATTTTGACCAGATTTGTGTCAAGCTTGGTATGGATTTATCTTTTATAAGAGTGTACATATTTTTTGTGCAAGTGGTCATGCTCCAGTGATTTTTGGACCTTGCTTCATGTCCAAGGTCACAGGAAATTTGACTTGAGATCTGTTTTGAGTTAGGACCATGATGTTGCACATGTTAATGTTTCTCTATGTTTGTCACACTAAGACAGTACATGAGTGACCTTGATCTCATTTATTGGGTCACAGTGTAACACACATGAATTTTACCCTTTACTACAACTTGAGAACTACTTGAATTGAGACTTTAATGTTGCATGTTAATGTTCTTCCATAATGGTCAGACTTACTCAGTACATGGGTGACCTTGATTCTATCCCAAGTTTACAGAGCCACAAGTGTGATGAATGTCTTGGTCAGCTGAGCATGCGCTGTTCACACAGTCCTCTTGTTTGTGTTTTATGGGCAACTTTGTGGACACCTCTGCTAAGCAGTATGTCCTGAATTGCAAAGTTGTGCACAGCTTTCACCCAATATTCTGAAAATTTCAAACAAAAACAAAATTTGGCACAGCAGGTGTTTTAAAATACATAAAAAGGAAAGGTGTACAACTGAGAGAAATATTTTCAACTGCATTTTAAGAAAAATGTTCAGGGGTAGAAATTAACCTTGTTTTCAAGTTTCCCCAGGGCAACCACAGCATTTTTACAAGTTGCCCACAGAAGTGAAGATTTTATGAACTGTATTTAATGTACCCATTATTGTTGGAAATGATATGTTCTGCTGAAGACAGAAAGTTGCCCGGGGCACCTAGACACCCGCTAATTTTGAACCCTGATGTTAACTTCTACAGTATCTGGAAATGGCGACCCCCTAGTGTCTCTACCAGTGCCCCCTTCCTTTCTTAGTGCAGTCATGCAGGGGTAGAAATTAACTGATTTTAACCAGTAGCAAGGGTTTGCTACCACATTTAATTTTTGGTAGCTAATATGAGAATTGAGTAGCAAATCATGAGGGTTTGGCGAGCGCCCACAGGGCACAAAGCCCACCTAGGGGTGTGTGGGAGCATGCCCTCCCACCCACCACCACCCACCCCCCGTGGAAAATTTTGAAATCAAGCAGGCAAATTGGTGCATTCTGAGGCATTTTTCGACAGAAAAACTGGAGAGCTCATTTTGATTTTGACTAGAAAAAAATTTTGGTAGCAAAGGTTTGCTAACACACAACAAAAATAGGTAGCAGATCATAAAAGTTGGTAGCAAATGCTACCAATGCTACCCCTAATTTGACCCTTGTCATGCGCAAAGCCCTTATTTGGAGCTATTGCATAATGGGTCATGTCTGCTGAATATGAAAACAAGACAGTGTCTGTATCGCAGGATAAAGACTAGTCACATCACATTGTTCCTACATATGATTGGTCTACTGTTCCTACCTGTAGTTATAATTTTGAGTGAGGGTGTGTTCTTGACTGGTAATTTGTCATTTTTCTCCACATGCTGAATAGTCAGCAAAGGGTTATGATCCTATGCATGTCTCATTGCAAATTGTACATCAGGGGAAGAAAACATGAGTACTTGTGGAGTTTAAAATTGCAGTGGTCACATTAAAGATTTTGAAGAATGGGTCCACTTAGAAGCATTTTGATCCCATTTACAAAGAGACCATCATAATGATGCAGAGTTTGGGTGGTTCATGAACAAAATGGGGGGGGGGGGATGAATTGTGGGTCTTTTTCAGTTTTTAGGGGGTCATGGATCCAGAACCCCCAATTAATGTGATCCTCTTAAAGTGCCATTGATTGATTTGTCCACGATATTTTTGTCGCAAGAGATTTTTTTAATGTGGTCAGGGGTCACATTAAGGATTTTTCAGTATGAGTCCGTTGGACCCATCTTTCTCCATTTTCAGGAAAAATAGTGCGTCCATGAACTGAATCGATGGGTCCAGTCTGAAATTGTGCAAACTGGACTTCATTTGATGTAATTTGTTAATTGATTTTATTTGGTATCATTAACATATATCACAATGATAAATAAATAAAACATGCAGGTAACTTAAGTCTAGAAACGAACATAACATAGGGTCCTTATGCTCACGTAGGTAACTCATTATTATTAAATTTAAGATTGAATAAAAAGTTACCAATATGCCAACTTGATGTAAAAGGGTCTAAAAGTTGTTGACGGTACCAAGGATGGATTCAATCTACCCAGGAACCTGCTATTACGACTAAGTCTATAGCACATCCCTGGTCTACCAAAAACTGGTTGTGAATGGGGCTTAAGCCCTAGCACGCTGCCACTGTGCCAGTATCTGGTGCTGTACACCGTGTGCCACCGAACAGTTTTTTAACTCGCTTGCACAACAAACGGCATGCGTCATTGAACATGCCTGGGCTCTGTTATTTTTGCGATTGATTCCACGTGATGAAATTGTCAGAAATTATGTGATTTATATTTCTGTGCACTTTCTACTTCAATATACCTTAAAAATTTGATACCGTAGGTGGTGTTAAGAGTCTGATCTTAAGTGCGGTCACTTTTTTCACCAAGCAACACGGTAGGCCTACAAGCCGTGCAACACACAAACGAGTGGACACAGCCTGTCACAGGCATGCAACCAGGCATGGTTTTCCGCTATACATTTTTCCGGCCTTCAATCATAAATTTTTTGAATTCCTATCTTGTTCGGTCATACAGATTTGTTCCATTCAAACATTTCAATGAAATCAAAACAACAAATTTTGTTTAAAAAAACACCAATAACCACGTGACCCATCGGAGACAGTGATGAGCAACATCGTGTTATAGTTACACTGTCAGGCCGGCTAATGCAAAATTTCGCTTCGTCCACGTGTAACCTTGCGATGACTAATCTGCGTATTTTCCTTGAGGTTTGTAATGAATTTTCACTCGTGCCTTTATCTGGCTCTAGATTTTTTGCGATGGAAGTCTTCTTGGTGAAAATATGATTTGAAAATTTCACATCTTAGTCCAATAATCTTTGCGTAATACGACTTGAACCTTCCCAACATTGCGGACATGCACATGGGGAACAACGATTTTGATTGGACAGTGAGCGGCACGTGATCAAATCTACCCAATGAGGAGCCTGGAAGTGCTTTCAGCATTTATAATGAGGTGGAGTGACGTCCATCCGTTCCCATTGTGGCAAATTTTTGGAGGGATACCCCAGGAATATTTTTTCTTAGCAAATAAGAGAGCTTGTTACAGAGAAAGACGAACATCAGAGGATTCCATCAGTATAATAAATAATCATGAGATTGATAATGGTCGATACAAAACACCGTGACCGCTTGGGGTAATTTTTGCAGTTGTATCTTTCAAAAATGCACCGCATTTTTTTGCGTGCGTCCACCGAGACGCAAAATGACAATGTTTTATTAATTTACAGGCGTCATTTCTTTATATTTTGCGTCTATGACGCAGGACGCTAGCTTAATGTGACCTCTGGTGGTTAGACCATTAAGGATGTTCTAAAAAGAATGTAAAAGTTGCCACAATATTTTGTTACCTAGCTAATGTGGCATTGGGCCAGTTGATCTTGGTTGTTGACTGTTAATATATTGTTATTGTTAAAGTAAACTCATTGTTGTCCTCTATCTTGAGTTTGGCTACTAGCTAGGATATTCTGAAAGTGGGCATCGTAACAATATGCATTATAGTCATTGTCAAATTGTACCCTTTTTGCCAGTTTAAATGACAAGTTGACCTTATAAACTCAGTTAATCTGCCCATTTTAGACAAAACAACTTGTCAAAAACTGTTGCATGGAATATGTTTTTACACTGTCATGTGTGTTCCCCAGGTGGCTGTTGAACCAAGCAATACTTTGATCATCCACTAATAGTGACGTAACTTACTAAGTTTAAACACAAAGCTGTGACAGGATAATTTACATTTTATGTAAAATGAAAGGTTTCAAGGACATTTATTGCTGTACTTATTTCACAAAGCTTAAGTGTTTGTGCTTATTGTATTGTTTTCTAAGTTTTACTCTGGAGAGATTGTGCTACATCTCATCATGTCATAAAAGCAAACGAAAAATGATCAATGAATATGATGGTTATGGGTGTAGCAGTTTGTAGTCTGCAGGCTGATATTAGGATGATCTTGAAGTGGTATAACTAGATGGTGTAAGTGTGGAACCATGTCTATGAATACAAGTATGTTAATAATCATTGATTCTCTTACAGTGTGCATTGTATAAAAAGTACTTGAAATGTCCTTTTCCACAGCTAATATTAATTTTGGTTAAGTCCTGGAATTAGTTAGCTGTCAAAATGGATGGTCTTGGTAAATAGGTTTGTGGATAAGTTACAGTAGCCCAAAAAAATAATAAATGTTCCTACAGTCTATACATATGATTTATGTCTATGCTCTATTACAGAAGTTAGCAGTGGCAAACCATTCAATGCGATGCCTACTTTTTAACTTATCTGATGTGTCAGTCCGCCGAAAACATTGGTCAGATGCTCTACAGCTTTGTGAGGATCTACCTTGGGTGGGGTTATCAAGTTGTTCAAATGGTCGTGCTGCAGGAATTTTGAATTTATTTGCTAATGTGTTGGCCAAATCTTCGAAAAATGTTGTCTGAAACTGCTAGTCATCTAGTCATCATGGAATTGCATTGGAACACTTCTTTTACCCTGAGACCTGAATCTGTTCAACTTATGGCAATGCAGTTTTTAGCTCTGCTGATCTAAGTGCACAGAGCTTATGCGACTGCTCATGTCTGTCTGTCCATCCATCCGTCCTTAACTTTTGCTTGTTACTTGTTTGCGTAATACCATCCACATTTCTCTAGTTAGCCCAATATAACTTTCAGGACTTATAGGGTGTATGAAAATCTAGGTCCCTTTCCATATTGGTGGTGCCGCCTACAACATGATGCAATATAGGAGTCAAAATGCGAAAATCTTGTGAACAGTCCTGCATCTTTTATTTTTGGTGGATCTTCACAAAATTTGTGAGCTTGTGGGGGAGGTCAAATTCTAAGTAGCTAATGATACTAGTGGTGCCACCAAAAATATCACAGAAATTATGAACCAAAATGTGTTTTGAGATATAAAGTTCCATATCTGCAAAAGTAACTGGATGAAACTTGCCTAATTTGTAGGATATAGAATGTTATATAATATCAGTGACCTTGACATATTTTGTGAGGTCACCATGCCTGTAAAGTTGGAAGATCTGATATTGTAATGGCAGATATGTCGGCAGAGCACCAGACCCATGGGTCTCTTGGTATAATTTTTTAAACTTTGGTGTGTTTTAGAATTTTCAATTATTCATTATGAAAACACAGGTCTCTGTAAAAAAAAAAATCCAATTAAGTCATTATGAAAGGGGTATTCGGTAATGGTATTTGAATTGGGGAGTTTCAAGACTTTAAACTTTGTTTGCAGCCATTGCACCAGTGTACGTTTATGACATTGCCTCTGTCTGGATAATGGTATATCTTCAGTACATAGTTATAAATGAATATTTATAGGGATATACCTATGGGCTTTCTTTAGGTTGTGTTACTTTTGACGGTGAGTAACATTGAAAGGTCAGATTGAGATCATTGGTTGTAGAGATCAACATTTTCATCCACTGAAAACCGTCCTGCTGGATTTTATTCAAACTTGATGGCAGGCCTTGCTATTTAAAAGGAGCAACCACTTGTGCCCCCCTCCACAAACACCTGAAACGCTTCAGGAGGGCTGTGGATGTGGACCCAGGTAGTTGATCATTTTACAATGAGTTCACCAGAGCCATTCGACGGCTTGCCAAGGATTTGTTCACGGAAAGGCCTGTGGCAGGGGTGTTCTTTGACCTGACTTTTACTGCCAGGCAATTTTGAATTTTGTTGCTGCAAAACTTACAAAGGAATAAGCAGTGTTCTCCCCACATTATAAGCTCAAAGGTGGCCCACCTTTCATCTTTCCTTCACCATCTTTTTACCACCTGCATAGAAACCAAAACTACTGGTCATCGAGCATTATCATCTGAAGGGTCCAATTCAGTGTTTCCATTAACCCCCAAATAGGGCCATAGTACCCTTTCAAAACCCGAAATACTCTCTGAGAAAATTCATAAGGGTCACAAATCTTGTTCATTGACATGTAAAATTGTTAAAAATCTGGTCTTCTTTCCTGAATTTCCATGATTGTGACCCCCCGAAAAAAAATCCTATTGGAAACACTGCAAATGGATGAAAAAACTGCACTTCAAAGATGGAGACATTCACTGTCCTGCATGCTGGAGACCTGTCAAAAAAGAATTAAGATTTTCAGCAGGGAAGAACAGATTGAAGCTTTATAAATGATTAACAGAAAGAGCGCGTTTGATTATCAATCATGTGTCACTGTTCTTAACGAGAGCCTAACTGCTTTACTCTCAATGCTGAATGAGCAAGCAAAATAGATGATTGATTATTTACCATATTACATGGAACCAGACTCTCAATAAACTTGTATTTAATCAATCAACCCAGCATCCAAGTTCTACTGTTAACCCCTTGCAGGTCAGAATGAGACCAAATAACTTTTCGTGATTGCACCCAATCAATTTAAAGGAAAGTTGTTGACTTATAGCATGGCGTGCCATCATGATAAATCTTATCTTTATTTTGTTAGTGATTAACATAAGACTAAAAAAAAAAAAACTCAAAAGCAGATGGCAAGTTACATCCACGTGGTTTTAGCTAGAAAGTTGAGGAGATAAAAAGGGAAGAGTCATTACTGATGAGCCAGAATGTTTTCTGTAAGAAATGATGTCTAGGCCTGATTGGGAAGTGATCCTGGAAAAGTTACAGGGAATCTTGTCAAATTGGATAAATTAACAATGGAATCCTCCGGGAAATGTAAATTGGTAGTCTTAACCCTTTCACCCTTAAAGACTGAGTCAACAGATTTCCTAGGTATAGGTTGGGCACTAGGTACCCAAATTATACCAAGGAAAACTGTTGACTTTGGGCATGTTTTCTAGATATGTCTCATCTAAAATTCTCAGTCAAATTGTTTTTCATTACTGTTTTGAAATAGTAGAAAACTCTGAAACAGAGGAAATTTGGCTACCAGTCAGTTGTGGTCAGTTTAAGGGGGGAAGAGTGAATAAAGAAATGGTTACATTATGGAGATGGTAATCTTACAAGGCTTTCAAACTATGGATGCAAAATGTTAGGTGCCACATACCGACAAGAAAACTCAATACCAACCTAAAGAAATTTAGTTTTCCAATTTTGACCACTAGGATTACGCGACGAGATTAAACTGTATTTCATGGGAAGTGGGACACCACTATCAGCGGGTCATTGACAGCCATATTAAAGTGTATAGACGTGAAGAAAGTGGGGAAGTTTAAAAGAGTGATTTTGATCAAGTTTAAGCTGTACTGTGCCTGAAATATGCCTGTGTACAATTGCAAGGTACCAGGCTGTAGTGCTGATATGCGCAAATTGTCGAATCTTGACAAATATCCATGGATGTGTGGAGTTATGTTCCACAGTTTCCCAGTTAAGCCTCCGCTGTGGTCACGATAGTGTGTCCCACTTGGTAACAGCAGAGCAACGTAACTATGAATTCAGCCATGCATTCGATCGTCACAATAAGGTGACATAAGGGAGAACTAAAATTTCATTAGGCTCCTATTGGGAGTTGTATGGCTGATACTGTGGTTTTTGTCTTGAGACACCCATTCTGCAATGGAAGACCTACAGTACTAATTTCATTATTTTACAAAATGTGCTTGTTATGAGAATCCATCTGCTTCAGAGACCCATTTTCAGTGTGGCATATACACGGTACACTGTACATGTACTTCCAAGACCCGTCTTCAGTGTGGCTTAGATTTAAGGTACACTTCAGTGTGGCTTAGAGAAGGTACACTGTACATGTACTTCAAAGACTGGTTTTCAGTGTGGCTTAGACAAGTGACACTGTACGTGTACTTGGAGGACCTGTTTGCAGTGTGGCTTAGACAAAGGTACACTGTATTATAGATTATAGCATGCTGTGTTGACGATATGAAGTATATCAACGAGCACTGGGTGCCATAAAGCAGAAAAAGTGAGCGAAGGGAACCAGTTTTGCTGTATGGTATCCAGTGCGGGTTGATTACTTCATATCGTCTACAAAGCATGCTATAAATTTTTTTTCATGTTTGGGTCGAGTTGTACTTTCAATACACAAAGCAAAAATAAGAATGACATTTGCGGAAAGTTTTACTCCTCATCAACACTATTACCGATGAAACCGGAAGAGTACTGATACCAGCGGAAGAGTACTGATACCACCGGTAGAGTACCAATACATCATATCGCGGCACTGTAGCTTTTAGGCCTATGATAAGGTATTTATACAAGCCTGTTATAGTACTAAAATCCACCCAAACATGAGACAAATACATGTACTTCAAAGACCTATTTTCAGTGTGGCTTAGATAAGGTACACTGTACTTGAGTTGCGTTGGGGTCACCAGTTGACGTCTGCTATCCACATACAAGTGAAATTCTAATCAGGTCAAGTAACAATCTCAGTGTCCTTGCCCTGGTAGCAACCAAAGCTTTGCTTTTACAAACAAGGTTTGAATGGACTTCGAAAAGTGGAAAGTGAAATATATATACATATATATATATATATATATATATGAAAACAGATTCCCCTGAAGAGTGCCCCCCCCCCAAAAAAAAAGGATAGACAGAGAAAGAATGATGAGCCTAGTGTCATGATTTCTGGAATTCGGATTTCAGTGATCCCATTCTTATCAGGCACCCTTCACAAGAGGCCCACTTTTTAACAGAAGCCACTTCTGCAGCGTGCAACACCACCACCCCTGCTCACCCGACCCCGAAGAGAAGCCACGTTTGGTTCGCTTCAGGTTGCTTTGTAGTAGTGGAACAACTTTATGCTGTGTGATGACTGTGTGTGTTGGTGTTCATGAGTTGGTAGAGGAACAACTTTGCTGACTGTAATGAAATAACTTTCAGGAAGTACATGGACAAGCCCATGTCATTAGTGTTTTACAGCATGTTCTGATACTAATTGTGTTGTTTTGTTTATGCAGGGTCCAAGATGTCACAGGACAAATTGACTCGAATTGCCATTGTGAGCAATGATAAATGCAAACCAAAGAGATGTCGACAGGAGTGCAAAAAATCATGCCCAGTCGTAAGAATGGGTGAGTAACCAGATACAATAGTAAGGAAAATTTTTTCAATTGTCTGCAAACTAGTAGCTTTTTCTATGATGGTTTTTTTCATCCTCACATAAAATGTGGATAAGTTCAGTGGTAAGTCGACTTCTCCATCAGATATTTTGTTTGGTTTGGACAAGTAAAAGGCCTTATTTCCAACACAGGTAACTGTACATGTGTATATGAAAACTGAAGACTTATATAAATTGTCTCCATGATTTGTGTGTTTCATGTTGAACACATTAGCACATGGCATGTATATGCTCGTGATTTACTTATATAAAATTAATGTAACATAAAAATGAAAAAGGGTTTTTTTTGATAGAGCTAACTGGGGTTTTGGGGTGGGGGTGCAAAAAAAAGAAAAAAATATTGTTGTCCTTGGAGTTTTAACATAAATAATAATCTTATAAATGAAAATACATATTTCAGTTTTGGCACAAGCAGAAGCATACAAGGACTTTGGGTTCCACATGAATATGTAAACATGATGTTCCTCTTGTTTTCAATCTTTTCATACAACAGGAAAGTTATGTATAGAAGTTACCCCAGCCGACAAAATAGCATACATCTCAGAAGACTTGTGTATAGGATGTGGTATATGTGCCAAGGTAAGTTCAACATTTGGACAGAATATGTATGTAAGAGAAAATACTGAAACTAAATGTCCAAATTTCATAAATACTTGAGAATCCTTCACCCCTGAATAGTATTGTTATGTTCCATGCAGAATAAGTAATTTATACATAAAAGTGCATGCAACATTTTGGGGGGTTAAAAAAATTGTAGATAACTTTTTTGTTCAAATGCATGTATTTTTTATTAAATTTGCCACTTTCACCACAGTCATGTGACAGTTCCTTGAATTTTTTATATTTTGCCTTAGAAAGGGCTTAAAATGTCTCCATATTTCAAAGTTGCTCATATGTATGTACCTGTGTCACCCTTGATGACAAACTTTGGAATTTACTTTCCTTGGTTCAGTGAAAACATTTGATTGTTAAAAACCTATCACACTGCAAATAAAGTGGTCCCTGCCTAGAGAGGTCTCCTTTTTGGTGGTACTTTGTTCAGTACTTTTTATCTTAGTCAAACCTCCTATGAAAGGTCATGTTTCTTGAGAGGCCAATATTGGTCACTGTTTGGCTGGTATTTGAAGACAGGTTTCACTGTATAACAAAATGTTTTGTAGATGTACATGCTGGCACGATCAATCTTTGTTCCAGAAATGTCCATTTGAAGCAATTTCCATTATCAACTTGCCCAGCAACTTAGAGAAAGACACGACACATAGATACAGTGCAAACTCCTTCAAACTTCACAGGTGAGATTTGCCATGGCTATTGTTGTAATATGTTGAAATTGATTTATATTTGTTTGACAAAATCCTACTCATGGTGAAACTTTTCGTGATTGTGTTTCATATCCATCCTCATGGTACATGTGGTGTAAATTTCTACTCTGTCTTTTTAATTATGTTAAAAACATAACTGGATAATAAGACAAAGGTCCTGCTCTTTGAGGTCTCCCTACCAGGAATTGGTCCTCACAGCCATTCCTGTGTCAGTTCAAGAGAACTAAACTGTTTGTTGGTAGGGAAAAGAACAGTGAAAGAAACCTTAACTAAAACATTTCAGTTTTGTTATTGAGTTAGGGTCAGTGTAGGTTCAAAAAATTCAGTTGTCCCACTTGTGGCTGTACCCCGTACCTGCATTTATTGGCAGTCATTTTTATGTTCTATTTTTGTACAGACTTCCTACCCCAAGACCAGGAGAAGTTCTGGGTTTGGTTGGCACTAATGGTATTGGAAAGTCTACAGCACTCAAGATCTTGGCAGGAAAGCAGAAACCAAACCTGGGCAGGTTCACGGTAAGTTTTCCAGCCATAACTGCCATGCAACCTTGTTACATTGGTCCCTCTTATAAAGGCCCCTCCTGTGAGAAGCTACTAGTATGAGAGACTTCATTCCCATCATATACATGTTGTGCTTTATTTTCTGATAATGTGATTAACTCTAGCCCACTTTTGATCTATTGTAGGAAGTTGTCTCTCAACAGAAGGACAACTGAAAGCATAATTAGGCTAACTTCATTTCCTTTTTCAAAGCATACATAGTTTATATAGATTAAAAGCAAGGAATACATTATTCATAGAAAATAATGGCGAGGTCAACAGGCAAAGGGTTGTTATTTTCTGTGAATGATATGATGGTGAGGTGCTAAGCAACTTCTTATTCATTGTTTTTATTCATAAAACACTGCAATGGCAATTTATTCGAAGTTCCGAATTTTTCATTTGATAAAAATGTGGCAAGCCCACTGCAATTCGTCATTAATGGAGGATATGGTACAGTGACAACACTAATGGAGTGCAATTCATCAGCATATCAGTTCATACCGTCTTTCTAGGGTGGCTTACTGTTATTTTAAAGTGCATGCATTCAGTATGTATGGCTGAAAATGTACTTATTTTCATATGTTTAAATTCTAATGGTTTCTGGATTTCTGACATTTAATTGAAGTTTTAATTTCACTGCTTTGAACATGGTTTCTGTGAAACCTATGTTAAAATACTATTTCATTTTGCAATAAAAAAAACCAGGCAACTGCCTTGAGGGCAAATGTGATGGTTTTGCTGTGCTGCACAAATTTCTACCTTGAGCAACCCTGAAAAGTCAAATTTAGGCTAATGACTGTATAAATCAACATTTTCATCTTTTGTTTAAAACCGATCTGCCAAATTTAATTTCAGCTTGGTTAGGATAATCTTCTGATGGGATGGTATAAAATGTGTTCAAGATTGATATTCTGATTTTCCAAGGTCACAGAACAGAACAATTTTGTAATTTGTTTTTGCAAAACCGTTAATCAGGTACACCTGAAACTTGTTCCCAGTCAGAGAGCCAAATAAGGGTGGGTACAATATAAACTTAGCACTGCTTAACTGAATGAGAACTTCTTTGGCCAGGTAATGTACAGGAGCAGTTTACATAGCCTTGTAGTTCTTCAAGTATAAGTCAATGATGTTCAAAGTACTGTTTATCTCACTTAATATCTTTGTCTGCAGAATGCTCTGTAATAGGTGTATATACCATGCCTATGATTATAATGGATCTCCTGAACTTTTTTGTGGGACAATATTTCCCGAAAAGGAAGCATGGCTTGATGAGGCATGGTGTACTCCACTACAATGCAAAATTCATAGTCATGGGATATTTTGCAAAGTAAATTTAAAGGTGCCAGATTTATAATTGTGTCTGTTGCAGAGAGTGGAATACCATGAATGGCTGTATTGTAATTCGAGTTTAGTTCAATTTATAGGACCCTCCAGACTGGACTGAAATCCTGACCTACTTCAGAGGATCAGAGCTGCAGAATTACTTCACAAAGATTTTAGAAGATGACCTGAAAGCTATTATCAAACCACAGTATGTGGACCAGATCCCCAGGGCTGTCAAGGTCAGAACTGAGGTCTTTCTTCCTTGAATTAAGACTGAGTCAACTGCTTTCCTTGGTATCCATTGGGCACTGAGTGCTAAACCCAGGCCAAGGAAAGCTGTTGACCTGGGTCCTGTTATCTGAATAGGTTTCATCTGTAATTCAGTGAAGGTTTTTTGTCAGTACTCTAAAATTAGTTGAAAACCTCTGATGCAGACAACATGTGACCACCAGCTGGTTTTGGCAGATTTAAGGGGGAAGGGTTTATACTCATGAAAATACCTCACAAATGTTAACCGTTAAAGTGCTGATTTTAACCTGAGTCAACAGCTTTACTTGGGCTCTCTGTGCGCAAAGTGTCCTGAGGAAAGCTGTCGACTAAGACTACTTTTTGCTGTAGACTAAGCTTGGTGGTATTTAAATGAAAGGTATCTTCATGAGGAATTTGCATTTTTCAACCATTTATGTTTGACCGTAAAGAGAAAACGACTGTAGCTGTGATTAGAACTTTTGATGTTAAAATGGGGGAGCTGCATATACACAGTATCATGTGAGCTGAGTACATAAAAAAACTTTGTCATGTAATCTGTCATAAAGTGAATGTAAAGCAGGCCGTTAAGCAAAATCAATATTTTTTAACATTTTTACCCTTCGGCCTTATGAGGCTGACGGGTATTGTTGTACCCAGTGCCGTCTGTCTGTCCCATGGTTTTACCACCATAACTTGAGAAATTTTTGAGACAGGACTACAAAATTGCACATGATAGTACACTCCTATACGGCCTAATTTGTGTGCAAGCTTAGTTGACCTTGACTTAATTCTGAAGGTCACACAGTGGTCACATGTGCTAAGCGACGTTACCGCTCTAACTATTGAAAGCCTGCATCTAGCAATCTAAATCTTACACACAAGAAGCTTCAAAGAGTGATCTAGAGGCCTATTGAAATCAAGGTCATAGCTTTATATTTGACCTACTTTTTGAGGTCAAAGGTCAAGTGCACAGTGGTGGTATTGGTATAAGTAAGGAAGTTTTTAAGTCAGTTGCATGAAATTTTATACACACATATTTCACAACCAAAAAATGTGTCATGAATCAAAAGTAGGTCACTAGGTCAAGTATCTGGGTCACAGTGACCTATTCATTGAAATTTTGTTTACCCACTATAACTTCAGAAATTTTTGAGACAGGACTTTTAAATTGCATATGATAGTGCACCACTGCAAGCATAATTGACCTTGACCTAATTTTCAAGGTCACACATGGGTCACATGTTTTCTGAGTGACATTGTGCATCTAGAAATCTAAATCTTAAAACAAAAGAAGCAACATAGGGTGATCTAAAGGTTATACCTCTATATATTTGACCTAATGTTTTTGAGGTCAAAGGTCAAGTGTACAATAGTAGTATTTGTGTGGGTTACTATGCCTGATACTATGGGACACTATTTGTATTCACTTACAGCAAAAGAGATTGAAGGCGGCCGAAGGGTACTGCGTTCTTTAAACAGTATTTTTTTATTATTCAGAACTTGATTATTAAAAACATTTTGTTTAAATTGCTGCTCACCCTTACCAAGACTTAATAAATGTCAGTTATAAAAAGGTCTACGTGATGATTTTTAGTGAACGAGTGAAATATATCAATGTTTTATCTTTGGTTATGGCATCTGTTTGTGTGACAGGGGTCAGTTCAACAGTTGCTGGACAAGAAAGATGAGCGAGGAAACCAGGATGAAGTGTGCACTGCATTAGGTAAAATACTTTTCTATTTCCATTGTCAGTGATTTATTCTTTCTCTACTGAAAAATCGTATAAAGTGCCCAGTATAAATTTGTGTGCTTCCTTGTTTCTGTTAATAATTCCCTTTTTTTTTTGGGGGGGGGGGGAATATTTTTTTTGTAGAATATCAGTGTTACTTGTCAGGAGGACATGACCCGAATCAACAGCTTTTCTCTTCTAACCAGAATTGTATTTATATTTTGGGTCATGTTGTACATGTGATTTACTCTATCAACTTTTTCATTAAAACATGATCATGCTCCTGTTTGGCTTAAATTATTGTGTTTTTGGAAATTGGGAAAACTAACAATTTACTCATAAATGTGACACTATATTTTAATACACATATACTGGCGGGTTCTGACCATTAGTCAGTTAACCACAGGCTTATATATATGGGATTTGGGAAAAGATACAGAACATCTGTGAGCCAAATTTGACAAATTTTAGATTTCTTTTAGTTTTGGTGAAGTATTTCTACTTCATTACTCATTACTTAACACCATCCTACTGATTAAAACATAAAAAATCATTGTAGTTACAGAAATGCAAGTTTGTCATAATACATGTAACTCTTTCAGTGCCAATCATGTCTTAAGGTGATCTACTTAAGTCAAACTAGTCTGAATTATCATTACAATCCCAGATTCGCATTCCTTTTAAAAAGACCTTTCATTGAAGTGTCAGTATGCCTATAGTTCCAATGCGCCCAATGTGTGCCGAGAAAAGCTGTTGACTCAGTCCAGAATTTGGCACAGAAAGAGATTAAAAGTCACGTTAGCCAAATTTGCTATACTTAGGTAATTCCTGGCATTCATGCAGGGACGTAATGTGAAGACATGAAATTTTAATACAATGAAGGTAACAAGACAGTGCCCTATGGAGCTGATCTTTGTTGTCTTCCACTGTTCATCAAAATTGAAATGGTGATGTCTGGTGAAAACAAATCCCTGCATACACACACACACACACACACACACAAAATAAGTAAATAATAAAAAAAATTAAATAGAAGTTCAAAAGAAAAGATGCATTTTATGATTGCTGCAACCAATGATTTAAAACACTTGCTGTTCACATTCTGAAATATATATGTGGATTTTGCATCATGTATATGAGGTTGTATTTACAAGTGCACATGAAGATATAAAAAATATGTGCATGTGTTTATCAAGGTAGACTGACTCCTACATTATTCACTCCGAGAATATTTAGTTGTATAGTATGTCAAATTTATGAATATGATTTGAATAAACTGTAATATATGGTGACATTGTACAATATGTATAATAATTTGCTTTGTCGCAGACTTGCAGACGGTGAGAGGTCGCAATGTGGAGGATTTATCCGGTGGAGAGCTTCAGAGATTTGCTATCTCAATGGTGTGCATACAGAAAGCAGACATGTAAGTTGGTATTTGCTGGAGTAGCTGGGTCATGGAATCCATTGATGAAATATAGTGTTGAAGCTTCATGTCTTAGCCAGGGGCAGTGATTGTATGAAATTATTTTCTTAATGAGTTATTTTTGTATATTATTTTGTTGTCATGAATAACCATATTTTCTGCAGTAATAGTCTTATCTTGCTAAAAGCCAAAGGTATGTACACCTAAAAAAAGACCAAAAGTCTGTTTTATGAGCTTAATGTGCATTTGGGTCATTTGGAGTGTGTATATATGATGCACAATAAATATATTGTTCTTTCTGAAATAGAACTTCAGGCAACTGTACCATTTTTTTTTTTTTTTGTATTTTGTCATGTATTTGTGTCAGTATATGGGAACAATGGCATCACAACTGGCAGTACAGAGAGAAGCTTGTCTGAATTTTGGCTTCAGTAATGATTGATCTCAGTTTGCAGTAAAAGCAACACCCCAAACCTATATAAAATACCAGGTCTCAAAATGGGAATTTCAACTATATTATGTGTGACAATTCAGTCTATGATTATAACTTTGCTGTTCACATACTGAATAGAAAAGCTGTGGATGTTCCTTACTGTATGAGACTGAATTTTTGACAGCATGTACAAAAGTAATCATTAATGAGTATCAAAGAAACTTCGGTTAATCATAAAAATTATACCAGTATATTGTATGTCTTTGTTAAATAGCAAAGGTGTATGGTTCTGCAGCATAGTTAACATTTTTTGCAAGGAAGCACCCTCATCTCTGGTTCTTGGCTTAAATTGCAAGTGCACGAAAAGAAATTCTCAATTGTCAGTTAGTTTTAGATTTAACACCAAGATACAACCACGGGCCACTGGTGCTGTAAGCCAGTTAGCCAAATGGTAATGTTTCATTCATTTTACTGAAAAAAAAAAAGAAATTGCAAATGGCTTATTTATTTTAACATGAATTATAAGAGTTAGGGCAAATTCTGCAGTGATTACTGTCTTACAAAATTTGAAGGCCCATGTCTGTCCCTACACAACTATAATATTTTATGTTTAAAGTCATGCAGATACCTATGGGAAAGTTGTTTAAGCTTAATTTCACTTATCTGGCAGTGGTGTGGTTTAGAACAGGATTTTGTTTTTCTGTGGAGAGTGGTCAGGGAAGGGTGTATTGACGTTGCATCTGATCGCGGAAGTTTGCCTCTCAGGCAGGCCCAAGCTTTCTGTCACGTTTACTCTGCTTAGGTCTGTTTGCCAAGGGCACTGTTTTAGCATCAATTGGTGATAACAGTAAACTTCTTGATTAGTGTCTTAGTCTTGGGTAAGTTTTATTTCCCTTACCTTAAATAAAATTCTGTCTAAGGAGAGTGGACCAAGTGCAGTACAGATAGCACTGGACGTGGTATGCTCTGGAGGCCAAACAAAAGTTGTGTTGATTATTATAATGATTTGGTACGCAAATGCCTCGTGAAAAGATGCTTAATCAAGTACTGCACGCTTTGGGCACATTGCACTCAGATCATGC
>OZ026619.1:54589535-54618535 GCA_964020975.1 Hermodice carunculata
TGGAAGGAGTGCAGGTGCGCATGCGTTGGATTTTATCGGGAACTTAAACCAAATGTGAGGTCAAGTGACTAATCAGTGCAGAAGGATACTACATGTATATGAAAACAAAATGATTGTTATTGCTGCGATAGAATCTTTTGGAAGCGTTAATGTGAGACTGTTCTTTGTTGGAATTCCCCGCCAACGGCAAGGGATCTACCATAACCATGAGTGATCAAAAAGTTATAACGCTGCCATCAACTCTGCAAGTTCTAGTAATAATACAACTGCTATGAAGAGACCAAGGGATTTCCGAACTCCTACTGGTGAATCACCGTCAAAACAACGTACAAGAACTGATCAGTTATCTGCAAAAGGATTTTTTTGGATATCCTTAGTGATCCTAGGATTGTTACAGGTTTTGGCCACTGAATTAGGTAGGAAGACTAGATGTGTATTTTAGCAAAGTTATAGCACCATGCCACCTAGTATCAGCATCAGTCACATCAGTCTTCAGATTTTGAAACTGAAACTTTCCCATGACATTTGCAGGTAAGTAAAACTTCTTATTTCTAAATCCGAACTAATATGTGAATGGAAACCACCATAAAAATGCAAGCGTAGCTTCAAAAATGAGAACGAGGCTGGGCATAAACATAAAATCTGCCATGCAGTGAGAGATTTTCTCTTCAAAAGTCAACTAAACCTGACTTAGCGATTTCTTTTTTCCATCAAATCAGCCCATAAAGTACCCAGGATTAAAGACTCAGTGACTCCGGATTCTTTTAGTTAAGTCAAACTTTTTTCTCAGACGGATTTTCAAATTTCCCGCCATATAGGGGTGCCACCTTTATTATATTATAAGACAAAGTAGACTAGCATCAGACAAATTTCCAGTCAGAATCGGGCATGATCCTTAGTGTAGAACATTATCCCAAGAATGCCAAAAGAGACAGTTAATGATACCATATTATAAGGCCATGCCGGTCATAAAAGTCAGCTTGTAGTAAAGTGTAATTCGGCAGCCAATTGGAATCAAACCCAGTTAGACCGATCTTAATACTAATTTTCTTTACTGAATAAATGTAGGAGACCAAACTAGACTACAGGTGCATTTAGATATCTCTTCTTTCAAACTAACAGGCTCGCTCTGTGATCAACGTTGTGCGCAGAGTCGCCCTGGGCAGAAGAGTTGTAGGTTCGTATTGTTTTTGTACAGAATACAATTGATCGCCATCAGGTGCATGTCATATCATAGACATAGGTTAGATAGGTCTAACAGATCTAACTATTATCGCACAGCTGCAATTAAACATAAAACATGGCTTTGGTCAGTAAACGGCTCATCTTATTACACTGACAAACACGCTCTAATTAAGATTTATTTAGTTCCATTATCGCTCACTGCCTGGTTATGACTTGCATGCTGGAATTTGGTTTCACAGTACTTCTGATTTCACTCATTCAGACTTTCCTGAGCACTGACTTGCATGTTACCAACCCTACAACTTGGAGCAGCATGGGCCCAGTTTTTACCTGTTTCAGCCCAAAGTTGCATAATTCGGTCCACAGTCTAAGTCAACAGTGATTTCAGGTAAATATCTGCAAACATGTATATTGTTTAAACAGACAATATGGTCTATTTTATTTTCCAGTTTTCATTCAAGATCTCTCTCTCTCTCACTCTCTCTCTATCACTCTCTCTCTCTCTCTCTCTCTCTATATATATATATATATATACATATGTATGTATGTATATATATATATATATATATATATATATATATATATATATATATATATATATATATATATATATATATATGCAGTAACGACAGTCAAGTTTACTTTATTGCCATATTTACAGCCAGCCCTTCGCTGAGACAGTACAGATATTTCTAACAGCAATTAGTTAGAAGAGTAAATTCACTTATATCGGCACAGAGGTGTCGAGTTGGCATATGTCTACACAGTACCTCAGGTTAAAGGATGGCTGACAGAGTCAAAGTAAAGGGTAGAGGGAGAGAAAGGAGGGAGGGGCAAAAGCACAAAATAATATAGTGACTTAGTCAGTGAAAATACAGCCACCCAAACCCAAGCAGAAGCACCAAATATGGTGATCTGTGCAGGTCACTGTGCACAGATCTTTTCCTCTGAAGATGAAAAATTGTTAAAATGTGAAAGATGTGGCAGCTGGACTTGCATCACTTATGCAAATGCTAATCATATAACATATGATCTGATAGCCAACAATTCAAGGTTCCATCGGTCTGTGACAAATGTGAACTAAACGCTATGTCTGCTGTCTTGACTGACGTCAATGATAAGAAAAACTCAAGCCCTAATCAGAGCAAATTGAAGCTAGACTATCTGCTATAGAAGGGGCGTTACATAATTTGGCAGAGAAAGCAAATATTGGTTCACTTTCAGCCTGGGTTAACACCATGGAAGATCAGATGTTACGATTGGATAGAGATATCTCAAAAGTGAATACAAAGTTGACTTGGTAAGGGCTGAAAATGAGAAAGCTAAGACAGTAAACAATATTGTAATCAGAGTGGTTGAAGAATCCCCTTAAAAACAGGACACAGGTATTGTTAAATTGATCCTCCAGGACATCGGTTGCACAGACATCCAAGTCAAAAAAGTGTCAAGATTAGGTGCTATATGTGAAAGGAAAAATAAATCCAACACTGCTCAAAACAATACCAATAGAACACAGAGTCAAACATCTTCTCAAACAAATGCAGAACAGTCCGATAACCAAAATAACCAACCACAAGCTAACGAAAAAACCTTCAACGACCCAGTCAGTCGACAGAACACAAACCAAACTAATACCCAAAGCACTAACACCAGCATCAAAAAGCACAGACCAATCATTATTGTATTAGACAACCCTGAAAGCAAAAAGCAGGTTCTCACAAATGCCACCAAAGTCAGACAAGTCCAAACGAACAAATATGATCCCAAGTCAGTATTCATAGTCCCAGCACAGATCAAACACAGTTAGAAAGACAGCAAAGTATTGAGCTAAGGAAAGCTACAGAAACAAAAACCGAAAACATAACCAAAATGCAGTGTTTTTATCAAGGGGGGGGGGACTTGTACAGAAACAAACACCTCAGAATTAGGAAATGTAAAAAATTGTAAATATGTACATACCATCTTGAGAGAAGGAAAAGAACAGTTACCATTAACGGGTTTTCACTTCAATGCACAAGGACTGTACAGTAAACTAGCACAATTTATATTGTGAAAGAAACAACCCTGACATTGTTACAGGTACCAAAACATTGGTACAGAAGATGTAAACAACAACGAGTTTATCCTCCAAAGGATACATTTGCTTTAGGCAAGATAAAAATATAAAACACTACTCCACTGGGGTGCACCAAAAATCAGACAGGGGTGGGGCACTCATACTAGGCAAGGGCTCGTCGACCCAGAACAGTACCGTGACGGACAAGTTGAGGCTGAGATCCTCTGGATCCAGATAAACCCCAGACCTAGACTGACCTGGCTAATAGGTGGCTGTTACTGACCAGAAGTGGATGAAAGCCACATGTTGCAGAAAAAAGGGCAATCTTTAACAAATACAAGTGCCTTTGGCGATTCATAAGGGATGTTGTACTCCCAATGGCAGGGTCTTTCATGGGGAAAGGAAAGCTTGAAAATGCCCAGTGTACGTGTCCCCCTTTTATTGGGACATGATGACTGTATAGCCAGGGCCGAGAACGTGCTGTGTCACCAGTAATATTCAGTCGCCGTTTCCTGTTTGAGCTCCAATGTGAGACGAGAGCTCCTGATGGGCTTTGTTTACATATGCGCTTTGAATGTCAGCACCAACGAGTCATGCATAGGAAGGTCAAAATTCTTACAACCTCAAGTTTAAGATTTGTACAAGTTGACATTCAATGGTTTGAAACACATTTATACGATTCAGTTATTACAAAAACGTCCTTGCTTGCCAGGTCTTAATTTCAAAACCCCTATCGAGTCCCGCTTGGTAATGTTTCGGAGAAATAACTTGTTCGCATTGTGATTGGCAGAAAATACGATGACTGCCACTTGACAGCCCGCTAACGCACGTCTTGCAGTGTTCAAATTTAATTTTCCACCACTTTTTATCCTGCTCTCCACCTTTTCTGGATGACTAATACAATAATATTAACATATCCGTGCATATTGCATTTATAGTTTCGAAAATTTACAAAGTTATCCTGCTAACCGGAAGTTCAATGATTGACAGGCGGCATGGTTAAAGGAATGTTACGAAAAGCGATAAAAAAATGATATAAATTAGTCTTTAAAGCCAGTTTCACGAATATAGTCAAATAGATTAGCAATTTCACTATTTGGTAGGTGGTCACTTGGTTGTGGGGAATTTTCAATTACTCCCCTCAACGTCAGATCACTTCAGTATGTGAAGAATGTGGGTCGTTGTCAGACGTGACGTGTGCATGTAAAAGATGATCGATTTTGGGTAGATTTGAAACCTTAAAAATATGAAAACACGCGTAGTCAGTTATATTCGGGGCGTGGCATTATGGATTTGGTCATATATAGATAGCAAAGAGTGTTCCGGGGGTGTGGCTTCATATTTTCGGGATATTTTTAGTATGGTGTAATAAGCATCGAGAAATTAACTGGTCCTGAATGACTGGATCACGTCCCATTGAGGAAGCATTCCTAGATATAATAAATGACAATTTACTCCCCCAAATGGTGAATCAACCAACTATGCTCAATAAAATCTTGAATTTAGCCCCAGTCAGTGACCGCTCCACTGTCTTGACATGTACAGTTGAAGAACCATTCTGAAAAGGCAATCACAAATCTGTGTACTTGGAAATCAACTGTCCTGTCTCCCGCATAAATCAGGCTCCCCTAAAATTTACTTGTATAGCAAAGGTGAATATGCGGGACTAGACAAGAGCTTCCACAAAACAGACTGGAACTTTAGACATGAACGTCACAATATCGAAGATACATGGTCCAAATTCAAAGAAATGTACTCAAAATTATTTGACAAGCATATCCCATCCAAAATAGTAAAAACCAGGTGCAAAGAAATAAACCCCCTTGGACTAGATACCAATCCATTAACAAATCAAAACAACACTAAAGAAAAAAATGGGTCAGACATTATCTAGAGTCAGACAAGATTATTTACAACAAACTCGCTCAAGACCATGACATTACTATCAATGCAGCAAAAGCCCATTATGAGGACAAATTAGTAAATAACCTTGAGCAAAACCCTCAGCAGTTCTGGAATTATGCCAGAAACTTCACTAGAAGCAGTTCTACCATTGATGCTGTAGAAGATAATGGACTTAAGTTACACAAAATCAAGACAAAGCAGAGATACTGAACAAATTCTTCGTTGAATCATTAACCAAAGACCCCCCCCCCCCCGACTTTCTCTGGCCCAAATCAGAAAATGTTGAGCATGTCGTTAGGGATATAAACATTACCCCAGAAATAGTACAAAGCAAGCAAGCAAAGCTTAAGTTACATAAAGCCAACGGTCCAGAGTGATCGTCAGCATTCTGAAAAACTGTCTCAGTCTTGAAGTTCCCCAAAGTAAACTCATCACCAAATCGATCAACAGCAGCCAGTTACCACAGGACAGGAGAGACAGCAACATAACACCACTACACAAAAAGGGTAGCTGCACAGTCCAACAGATGAGTGTATTATCATGGTTGCGGCGCCATCATCATCGTCATTATTATCACCATCATCATGAATATATGATGGCGATATTTAAGTCTTTTCCATTGGCTCAGACATCACATGACTTTATGTACACGTTTACATTCTTGTGTTCCCTACACATGCAGTGCACAGGTTGATATATGTGCGTCACAGTATTGTAATGTCGATCTTCCTTTATGAAACATGAGCCTATCATTGTATTAAATAATGGCATTTAGTATAATCGTATTATGTAATAAAGCAATTTTGCTATCATACAGTGGACAGCACGTCACTGATGCACAGACGTTAGGGCTACGGAGCCATGTGGGGTTTTTTTTTTTCCTTTAAAGACACGTTCTCTGCGTCGGCTTGTCAGAGAACTGCATGAAAATCATAGAATTGATGGGAAAGATGTCACGCAAGCCATGTTATAAAGTTTGCTATCGAAAAGCTGGCGTCACAATACACAGCTACTGCAAACTGGACAAATAGACCTGACTATTTCAACCGTTGCAAATACGTACCTCCAACTCGGCAACTTTCTGCGTCCACCATCGGCCTCCACTTCTTTTCCTCCCATAGCAAACCGCTCCAGGAAGGAGTCGGGTCGACTTAGGGTCTCGCTGTTCCTCTTCCCTACGGCCCATGTACGTATCACCTGTAGTTAACAGAAACTGTCCAGCACAATATGTTTTCCCAAGAAACAATATTTGTAACATTACAAACACAGACACTATACTGTTCCTATTCTCGTGGATACCAGTTTGTCAGAATGTTTAGTGATTTTTCTATTTTCCTTCTATGTATCCGTTGGCTCAAATTTTCCTGCGTGGTTGGTGTGTGATTACGAACGTATTTGTGATTGTATGTGTGGATGTTCCTTTTCAGCAAAACAAAAGCAAATACCCTGTAGGTATTTTGAGTCCTGTGTGAGCTTATGCACATACAAGTCAATAATCGTGCAAATGAGTGTGATTTAATACATGAACTATTGAGAAAATGCTGCCCAAAACTGGTTTTAATTTTGACTTTTATACCACCTTTTCTGCGAAAATAAAAGCTATTCGTGCGAAAAGTGTTTAGTTTTAAAAGGTAAAATATGACCTGACAGCTGCAAATGTTGATGCGCATGTAAATATTCCTTTTGGCCTCGCATTATCCGCGCATCTTCAAGCGATGATCTGTGGGATACATGTTAAGCTGAACACAGGAAACGCACGACAAAGCATAACAAATGACACTTTTGTGTCAGAGTTTTAAAGCTTTTGTGAGAGGGCGGTTGCGTCATTATCGACTACAAACACCTTTTCACATATTCTGACCAAAATGAAGCTCTGTAAAAACTAACCTGCGCTATTTCATTGCTCTCTTCCATCATCCAGGAAAACAGTAACCAACACCATTCACTTTAAATTATACAATCCCAACAGACCGATATGATGAACGCCTATATGAGGCATATCATATGCATGTGTGGGCAAAATGGGCCAAACAAAAGACGTCCTTGTAAAACGAGCTATTTGCAAGAAAGGTTTGTTTCGATTACACAGCGCAGTATTATTAACCCCTTTCCCCATCAAAAGGCCAAAAAGTGCCTAGATGTAAATTGTCGTCTGCCTTTACGTTTTTACCTAATTTCTCGCTACTAGAAAACATGTTTGCTGAAAATTTTTATGTGAGACCATTCCTGATGGCACACCCTAGGTCAAGAGGTCCCCTACCCAACTGTCGCCAAGGAAAGCTATTGACTCCGTCGTACTCTGACATGGAATGGGTTAACATTTTGTACTGCAAAGAATATTCTAGGAAATGACAAACTAAAGCAGCGCTAATTAATCTGGACTATCTCAAAAACCATATAGTCTTGTAATAGCAAAACATGAAGCAAAACCATTACCTTCCTCTAAAATCTACCTTTACTTTGCCTTTAGAAGTGGTACAATGATCCTCATGTATTTACTTAATGTCAATAAAATTTGTATCTAACTAAACATTTCTTTCTCCTGGGTACATTAGTGGCTTCCAACAATGTTGTTATTGCCATCAAGTGCAAAGGGGTAATAAAGCTATAATAGTGTCTCCCAGACAGGATTAAATGTGAGAAGAAAGGGGGACAGATTGCCTTTTATTTATGCAAAAAGGACGTCCCAGCCTTTCAAAAACAGGCGATTAGTGTTTCCTTTCAATCGCAAATTATGCTTTGCATAAAGTTCACGACTAACTGTCTTTAAAGTATAAAAAGGTGAACAATTTTGAAAGAGGAAAACATACATTGTTTCGTTGCCGAGCACATAATAAATATGACTGAACCTTAAAACAGGACAGAACTTATTTTACTCTTTTTTACTTATTGAGAGTATCCTGAATCAGAACCAGGTAAAAATCCAAGATACTGCCATCATAGAGTATTGTTTTCCAAAAACCACCTCTTAAAAAACTTAACATAGACCCAAATATCGCCTGTATTATACTTAAGTTGCCAAAACTTAAATGTCATTAGTTTCATGGATATATTCCATCACTAGTAATCCTGGCATTGATATCTTTCATTTCGCATATTACCAACGCTAATTGAATTATGCAGAGGCCAACAAGTTATAAAAACAAGGTGTTCTAAAATCAGAGGAATCATACATTTGTACATGTGCATGACTGTTAAAAGAAAAAGTAAAAACTCATTAAGTATTGATATTCATTTCCTTATCAAATTTCCATACTTGTGACTTCATATATTCGACCGTAAAACAGTCAGTAAATGGAAGCCTCCTCGCCGGCAATCACATACTAGATGTTCATATCTGGATTCTCGAGAAAAAGTAGATTAAAGGTATTAAGCTGAGAAGAGAATTAAGGATAGATACATCGAACTCAAAATGTTTAAATCGAATGGTAATTATTACATTGATTGTAGAATGTTTTGATACAAATAGGTCACTAAGTGTTAAAGGAAGCCCATGTCATTGATTTAATAGTACATACATGATTGTATGTATGAACTACCTTGTATTTGAGTATAAACTACTGTGTATGAACCGTTAGAGTTACCCAATGGATATTATGAAGGATTTAGTAGCCTTTGATATACTAAATTTGGAGAATTGTATAATTGCAAGACATTTATCTATTTTACTAGCCTTCCATATGACCATTAAAGCTAGAAATAAAATACATATGACATGGTTGAAGTTGCAGCAGAAAAGTGTTTTGCTTGAAGACATGATGCGATATTAGGGTCATAGTCATTGATCGAATACGGTGTGCATGAGTTCACTACAGGCTTATTGTTGTAACAAACGTTTTTCTGGAAAGACCAAGCATTGTCTCACAGTTCAAGTTTTTGACACAAGCACTGCAAAAGTGGCTGAAAGAAATACAGTATGGAGAAGAGAAAACGGTGAACAGAAAGAGGTCCTTGTGGTAGATTTGTATCCCAGGGGTTCCATCAAGCTGAGAAAATAAAAGAAAACACTGCAGATCCAGTTAACCATCTTTCTAGTAAGGGAAGTATTACATAAACGTAATTTGTGATGGTGATTCAGTTCACAGATGTGATGGCAAAGTACTAATACTTTATTGATCTCGTAACAGACAATAACCTCTTTGCTATGGAGAACACTTCCCCGGGCACGACCTAGTTTTTTTTGTGTCTAACTTCCATTTTGCATGATGTGATCCAGATGTCATTGCTCTCCACCATAGAATAAAAGTCGCCATGGGCAAGCCTGGAATCTGTTAGCTCAATTGACTTAATCAAGAAAATTCAGCCCCCTTAGGGATAACAAGTAATTCAACCTGCAGGAGACACACGAATATATGTCACAGCTTGAGCTCTTAACGATTGTAAGCACTGGCCATTTATTATGTCGAACATATATCTGGATTCACCAGTTCATAATCTACTGACTTTAGGGCATAGATGGGGAAAGTCAGTGACCTTCACCAGTGATCATGGGAACTAAACTGAATAATGAAAGGTGATGTCTTATCAGCAGCTCCCGAAAGGTCAGTTCTATTTGGAAATCGTATCCATGTTCCTGCAAGAAGACTGTTCTTGGTGATCAGTATCTGAACGGAAATCAATCTCTGAAATGGATCGTCCAGCAGATGACAGAGATACATGGCCAGTTGAATATGATTCGCCAGATAATCGAGTTCCTTTAAGGCTTCTAATTAGACTTGGGAAACTTCATGAAAAGTATCAGCGCCAAGCGCAGACAGAGAAAGCATGAATTTTGAGATACACATCATGTTGCCGCAGTAGACAGGCTGATGGGCAGACTATCCAGAACTGCTAGCCGGGCCATTGGCTATTTCAGCCACCACTGGATTCCATGACGTTACTTGGGATGGTGCATAATAATAGTACCATTCCGTGGCTCACCATCAATGTCCTCTTATTGGAATATATATGAAACTTGTCGGCCCTCTACCACAGACCGTTGGGGTTGTAAAATTGATGGAGATCTGCATTTCTTAGTGCAGATTAGACTTACAATCAGTTGTTATTGATAACACGATAATTTGCTTCATCCCTAAATCTTTAGATCATATACGGGAGCCTTAAATCTTTGCTGCAAGGCGGTAGGGGGTGCTGATGTTGGAAGCCTTTGATCTCCATGATACAATCCAGTGCTCCTGTGGCAGGTGGGCCACCAACAAAGACAAAATTTCGTCCTGCATCATCTTCCAAAGAATATTATAAATAACTGAAAACCATCAAAACTTTAAGCAGTACCCCATTTACAACTATGAAGCAGTTTAGCTCAATGACTACAGAGTCTGGTTCTATAATGCACACGCGTCTCTAAGGATATCCAGCTTACCAGCACCAGAAGATGACAGTCTAACACATATAATGCAATCTGAACATAGAAACTCGAAACTCGTAGTTGTGCTTTCCATACCTTTTACCTCAGCTGACTTGTACGTCAGCTGAGGCTCTAGGATTGTCCATCATCCATTATCTGTCTGTCCATCTGTCTAACTCCAGATCCCTGATTATATTTTATCCTTAACTTTTTATAATGTGTTTCTAAGTTCGGATGCTTATCTGTTAAGGTGTATATATAAATATAATTATTATGTATATATATATATATTCCTGTTGATAACCATGGACGTCAACGACGATTGCAATGACGATTCTCTATTTTGGCTTCTCAAATACTCTCCGCCAGATTCACTTAAAAATGGTGGGGGTGTTCCTTGTGTGGGTCTCTACCAAGTTTCTTGACATGGTCAAATTTTCCTTTGTTGGGGGAGAGAGATATTCGAAACATCTGGACAATATTTTCTCGAAAATCACCTGGCTTATTGCTTTGAAATTGAACAGGGACACTTGTCTATACATCTTGTTTGTAATTTGTTGAACAGGTGGCATTGCGATATTTTTCCAATTTATGTTAAATTTTGGTGTGTGTGTGTGTGTGTGGGTGGTCGGGTGTGGGTGGGTGGGTGTGGGTGTATGGGTGTGTGTGTGTGTGTGTGTGTGTGTGTGTGTGTGTGTGTGTGTGTGTGTGTGTGTGTGTGATTTTTGACAACTTCTGCCTTACCAAAAATGTCCTTCCAACTTGATAGGAACATAACATTATCTCCATCAAGTTTGGTAAAAATGTGGGAGTACTAACGTTATTATTTGTTGATTTTTCCCAATTTCTTAATTACGTAATGACCAGCAAGAGTACACGCTAGTATGGTTGCTATAGGGATACCAGCGCAAATGTATGTATTTTTCTACAACGCTGTAAAATGGATTAACTTCTAATTTGTTGGAGATGTACTTAGGGTAAATCTCTATAAAGTTACCTCTGGGTACCCATGGAACTGGGTAAGATTTACTTTGAATTTAGAGTATCAATGTCAGCCAAGGATGGACGATTCACAAAGCCCACTTGTTGATATTTGTTTCATGGCATCAGTCAACAAATTTAAAAAAAAAAAACATTAATCACAACATTTTGATATGAAGCATAAAGGAGGCTGAAGAATATGCAGTTATTCCAGTTTACCTGACAATTTTTGTAAGAACAAGAATGTCTCTGTAAGCCAGGAGGTGTTCAGTACATACTCAGCAATATGATTGATTGCCTTCAATGGTACTGAGACGTGCCCATAAATATTATTTAAGCAGTTATTTCGTACCTGCACAGTATGAGCACTGGTGTGAGTTGTCAAAGCATTCTGGTAGGAAACATACATGTGCTCCATTTAATTGTGCTATTTCGGTCCAAAACAACTTTTGTAAAATGACGCCCCTGTGATAAAATCTATTCACGCAACAGCAGTGTCATGCTTTATATCCATTGTAACAATGACTACATATATACATATATTGTTTTGTACCCTTTCACAAAACCTACACCATCGTTAAGACTTATTAGATATGGTAGGTATGCAACATGTTTTGATTTTCAGGGTTTTGTCTCTGCCGTCCTTAAAGTTCGTCCCGTCCTCATAAGGCATAGAAAGAGTGCAAGAGGTGTAAATAGATAGAAGGCACATGGCGCTATATTACCGAAAGTACCTGCAGAGTCCGGACTAACCGACCGAATGTAGTGTTACGCAGTCGTTCTTCTTCAGCAGCCTGTTGCTCAACACGCACGATCTCCGAGCAAGTGTCATCGTCGTCCTTGGCGGATCCCTCTTGTCCCTGCCCTCCACCCTCGTCCTCTTTCAGTGAAGGCACAGGGCTTATTACTCCGTTTTCTACTTGCACGAGGTCATTGTCGTCTGCCACTTTAGTCTCCATCAGATCTTGATCGGACTTTGTCATATTGTCCTCCATTGACTTTGTCATTGCAGAGCACCCGTGTACTGAAGAAAACTGAAACCAAAAAAAAAGCATATCGTCTCAGGTAAAATGAGAACAGCTAGCATGCATGCTAAAGAAACAAAAAAGGTAACCATATTTCGATTTTGAGCAGGTCGCAGAATTCTGAGGACAACTTCGATAAAAAAAAGGATCATCACATATAAGTTGACAGTTGTACATACGTATACTAAATAAAGGTAAAACAGGAAATGTGTTATCAAATATCAGTTAACATCAGATCACATCTATACTGAAGATATGAAAAACGTTACATTTACACACCTGATTACATAGCACACTTGCAATGCTGTGTAGATCTGATGCATACATGTGCTTGCAATTAGCATCTCACATATCGTATATAATAGTTTAGAGGTACTGTTGCCCAATTTAACATGATTGTGGAAAAAGTGTTCGCAAAACAAGGTACACCTGACACACTATAATTAGTACAGGCAATGATATTTGATTGATTTTTCCATGAGTCAATGTACATTTTTTTTTTTTTTTTTTTTTTTTTTTTGTTGTTGTTTTTGTTTTTTTGTTGTTGTTCTTTTTTTCGTTTTTTGTTTTTGTTTGTTTTTTGTTTTTTTTTTTTGTTTTTTTTTGTTTTTTGTTGGTTTTTTTTTGTTTTTTTTTTTTGTTTTTGTTTTTGTTTTTTTGTTTTTGTTTTTGTTTTTTGTTTTGTTTTTTTTTTGTTTGTTAATTTTGTTTTGGTTTTTTTTTTTTTTGGTTTTTGTTTTTGTTTTTGTTTTTTGTTGTTTTGTGGCCCCAATGATGTATGTGTGCTTGCACTTTACATTTTTTTTTTTTATCTTTTTTCATGTTCGGCATGCATCATATGTAGAAACGGTAAGAAAAAACATTTTAAGCCACGTGCAATTTCATATATTTGAGTCATTATGCCAATGAAACTGGTGAATTATTATAGCAGTTTAATGTTTATCCGACGTATAATGTTACCGATAAACATGATGAAGGTAGCAGTATTGTCGTATAAGTACATCAAAATTTTACAAATTAATATATTCAAAATTATAATACAAAATGTAGACCGATTGTGCTAACATTCACCAAATATTCTGTTTTGTATGCATAAATGTTGCCTGCTAAGACTGACTAATTTACGCTACTGTTACTGTGTGGGCGCTCCATGGAGCGCAGTCACAAACGCGGAACAAAAGTCTGTTCAGCAGGCAAACACAAACGCAGATTTACTGCAAATTACTGTAGGCCATTCTGGTTCAACGTCATCTTTTGACATAGTCCCTATGCCGCTCAGTTTGGGTTTAGGCGTTGATGGCATTTGCATTCTTCCGTGCTGTACTTATCAATTTTATCCCTTTCCCGCTCAAATCGGTCAGAAGCACCTGAACGTAAATGGTCGTCCACTTTAATGTCGTTACTCACATTTCATGCTAATAGAAGCTATTTTTCGCTGAAAGTTGCAGATAAGACCCATCATGTTGGCATACTCAATGTCAATAGCTTTTCTCGATGCGAGTTGAGCAAATTCCTGTCATGATG
Source organism: Hermodice carunculata (assembly GCA_964020975.1). Lineage (NCBI taxonomy): Eukaryota > Metazoa > Annelida > Polychaeta > Eunicida > Amphinomidae > Hermodice > Hermodice carunculata. The sequence goes on from OZ026619.1 coordinate 54,603,559, forward strand.
GCATACTCCAGGCCAATAGCTTTCATCGGCTCTGGTTGGCGAAAGCACCAACCCCGCGCGAGAAAAAGTATTGACTCGGCCTAATTCTAACTGGGAAAGGGTTAATAAGGCACATATTCGCTGTTTCTTTGGCCATTCAACGCAGAGAAGTGTTTCATACAATTAGGTACCATGGTCTGGTTAAATTATTCAACGTCTTACCTATGTTCCATTAAACGTATTTGAATGTCACTTGAAAGGTCAAGATAGCACTGTGCTATGAGTTATAACTTATATAAGATATAGGCCAGTGTGTAAAGGCTACATAATTTTGCAATAATTTATTAAATATTTTGATAATTTACTGTCAGATCTACAGTCACCTCAAGCAGGGTGTTATGTTTCAAAGAGAGAAGTACGGGCATGTGCTTATGGCGACTTTTTCATTTTCTTTTCGATCTATTGTAACTGGGTTACCATCATTGATTAAATGTGTGTGACAATAAAACAAAAATTTCGCAAGTTACTATTGGAATGTATATATATATAAATCATGTTTTTTTTTCAATAACCTGGTGCGGTAACTTTCTAAACATAATGACGTACAACAGCATGTTTCTAATCCTATCTCTACAGCCAAAAGTTGTATGTATGTCCAGTAGAACTTTGGTTTTATATCCCCCGGGCTTGATACCTTGGTTGTCGGATATACATTCATGGTACAGTGTACACAGCTCGTATCCATTTGTTAAAGTCTCCATGAATGCGCGCTCAAATTTTTTCGCTGTTTTGATAAACGTTCTCATTATTTCAACCAACTAAAAGTTATAATAGTACCTACAATTACTGATTTTATTCTGCCAGGTATTTGTTCACTTGCAATCGTTTCCCAAACCTTTTCATTTTGCAGATCCTCTTGCGCTCATTTTATTGGCCTTCTTTTTTCATACACTGGTAAATTGATAAGAGCACGCCGGTATGAAAGGTAAATGTCAGTTGCCGTTTCCCTGTATCTGTTTCAATGCACAATAATATTTTAATTGTGATTATAATTATTTTAGTTGCACCTTTTGGCATCTTGGGGGATTCTCAAACTTTAGCTCCGGATGTTCACTTCAGTCGTCATGAGACCTTTCATCGCCAAGTAAGATTGTTTATCAGGTTTTGGACCAGTAACCCCTCAAGGTCGGGTCAACTGATCGACAACTTTTGATCGAGTACTGAATACTGTTGCTGTGTCTATTGGATGTTAATATCACAGGAGCAGAGCATCCCAAATTAAGTCCCATCATCATTTTGGCTAGGAAAATACTTATCAACTGTGAGTTTTAGAAAGGCACTGCTACTTTAGAAATATTTTAAATCATGTGATAACTTTGTGTATTTTTGGAGACATATTTGGCGCGGAACGGTCAATCATGGAGGTAAGGTATACAAATGCACCTGTAAAAAAAATCTAATCACATGACCCCCCATTTTCTTGGTTTAAACTTATTGCTACTGGTATAAACTTGAAGCAGAATGCCAAGGAAGTTGCAGTTTTACGTTTCAAATAGGAGAAATAAGCCTGCGAATGTCGCTATTTTAACATGTAAATGCATTAGGCCTAGGTTACTGGTCCAAGACCATAAGCTAATAAGCCAAATAGACATCTCAACTGAGCATGCCCAGTGAAGCCTAGCCTCTATCTGGGCCACATGTCATTAGGGATTACTGCCTCTTACTGAACATAAAAACATACAGAGGTCAAGCTTGAAACAAGGGAAAGAACTGCTATGGATGGCAGCTTGGCATATTCAGTGGTTTCCTTGTTTTCGTTATTATTAATAGGCTATAATGTTTAATTTTTTCTCTGAAATTAGGCCATGCATGTGACAAAAAAAGAGAACTTAGATTCTGGTTACCAGGGTAATGTAACAACTTGAGTGGGAAAAGGTCACTTCCTGTCCCTGGCGACCTCTCTCTCAAACAAAGGCCAAGCTTCACTGGGCATGGCCAGCCTGAGTCAACGTGGCTTATTGTAAGTTTGTGCTACCCTTCCATATTGTATGAACTTAATATGTTTTCTAAATTGTTACGTGGGAGTCATTTTATTTCATTTTGTATCTCGGTGTATTTTATGATTTCGTTGGTATTGTGGGTAATGCTTTCGGTATTGTGAGTAATGCTTACGTGCCATAATTTTTACTTCGCCTTTGGTCGAAATGGACATAACAAACTGGAAGGTGGATGACGATATGGTGATGGTTTAGATTATTTGAACATACTTCGTTTGATGACATTTAAATTCAAGGGAACATGGCAACAATTTATGAGACCAAATTATGACAAAATAATTTTACGAACTTGGAGAAATCTGGGAATATTGTCATCCAGGGATTCTGAAACAAGTATCCACAGAGACAACAAATACGTGAATGAATGAACTTTATTGGCTGCACCACAGTATACAAAAAGTGCGGCAGTATGCCAAGCGAAACAAATACAAACTTTTCACACGTTGATTACAACATACAAGCACGACATCAACAACACCAACCCCCTATATTAACAAAGTGTTGAGACAACAACAACAAGAAGAAAAAAGTGATAATAAATTATAAACACATCAGACAAGCCCAGGAGACAAGTGCTACCATTCGCACCTGGCAAAAGAAAAAAAAAGAGAGATTTGTGATTTATTCAGTCATTGTTAGTGCTTTTGTAAATAGGGCCGACATGAGAGGAGCACTTGCTTTTAAACAAAGAAAAGTTACAATCATATTAAACACAACGCAGGATTTTAAATGGATGTCCTAAAGACAATATATGAAAGTTACAATTCTGCGCCGATATGAAACTGCCACAATGCTTGAAGTCAACAGCGCAGAATGGTATGCAAACGGAAAGGGCCTCCTCTGATCTCATATTGTACAAAGGGCGCTGTGATCTCGTAACACACCAGGGGCGCTGTGATCTCATAATGCACAATGGCTAATTAACTGTCCATAGTTACACACCGCCAAAAAGTACGTTCGCTCACGTAGTAATAATAACGAAATGCGAAAACGAAATGCTCCTGTTTATTTTTTCACCACAAAAAATATGCTTACAAACGTAAGTAATATGACTAATCATACCTTTTGTCGTCACAAATGGGACTCAGTTTCAAAAACGCGTGTCTGACATCATCCTTCAGTCCTTGATCTGACTTAAACCAGAGACCTGCTATATTCAAACAGGCCTTTTGGCGCATTCATGCAGCCCGCAATCGCATACACTTTTGAATCAGTTTTATTACCTATCACAAAAAGACTTGAAAGCTCGGGAGCGCTTGCTTTTAAACAAAGAAAAGTTACAGAACGTTTGCAAACGTTTGGCCTACTGAACGCAAAGCAGGTACCCTTCCATGTTATGACTATTAGTATTATGCAGTACGTGAAGCAAGTGACATCATGTGATGCTATTGGTGCGGGATGAGGCCAGGTGACAGACGAGGGGCGGCATTTAATGAAGAAGCTGACAACGTCATCATACATCGAAGTGTCCATCATCAGTTGCCCAAAATACCCTTGTTATTAATATACTTATGTCTCTGTGCATACCCAAACATACTGTATAACTAAAAAAATCTCTTTTCTTTTTTCTTTCTTTCTTTTCTTTCTTTCTTTTTTCTTTCTTCCTTTTTTCTTTCTTTCTTACTTTTTTCTTTCTTTCTTTTTTCTTTCTTTTCTTTCTTTCTGTGTAAATTTTGCTCCGAACTTTCCTCAAAGACCATAGTGAATAAAAATCCTAAATGTTGCATGACAATAGCCCTATTATTGCCATTGATCGTCTGATTTGGATTAATTAATACTTTCAAAATTATACAAATTGCAAGCAACGGAAGTTTTAAATCTTTTATATATCTTCAAAATATTCTGGAATGGTCATTCCTAGCACAATATGTGAGTTGGTGTCATAGACAACTCATGTGGTATGCAAACAAACATGACGGAATTATATTTTATGCAAAATTCACCAAATTGTCCTAGAATAAAGATCACCTTCCTTCACCACATGTACAGCCTGGTTACTGTTATCTATCACCATGACGTTATGCAACCATTTTGCATACAAAATAAGTTAGCTTGCACTTTCAGAACCTGTCTCCTAGGCAACTTACTATCCATAGTAACTGTGTGGTCTGAAATACTTCAGGCCAGTCTTCTAGCAAATGCAGGGAGGAAACTCTGAACAACTGTGCAATAATTCGGGTTCTTAATCAAATACAGAGAATATCTCCTTGTTCATGTTGAACAGACCTGTAAACCCCGGAATAACTGAGTGGCCCTATCACAATGCTGCCAGTTTCATGCTGACATATATACGTACATACATGCATACATACATACATACATACATACATACATACATACATACACACATACATATCCTGTGTCAGTGCAGAAGCATTGTGCTTCACTCGGGACCTCACTGACTGGAGCTCTCTCTGAGTCTCCTTATCACAAGCAGTACCATAGTAGTGTTGGGGAGACCATAGATGGTCGAGCTCTGCAATCTATGGCTGGACCCGTCAACTGTGGTTACGGTCTTCGCTTTCTGTACGAGGGGTACAGGGTTAAAAGCCCGGCCGATCCAAGGGGCTTTAGTGTCTTTAAATCTTCACATGTAGTGACCACTGAACTTCTCAAAGGCTCAAACGAAGGTGTTTGGGTTACCTGTGCCTGATCGTATCAGCGGTGGTGATGGGGGATGCAAGTCTCCTGATTCAGCGGTGGCCGCCACTCACAACAGGTCACTGCACACACATCCATCCATCCATCCATTCACCCACCTCCATGCTCCTATCTATCTATCTATCTATCTATCTATCTATCTATCTATCTATCTATCTATCTATCTATCTATCTATCTATCTATCTATCTATCTATCTATCTATCTATCTATCTATCTATCTATCTATCTATCTATCTATCTATCTATCTATCTATCTATCTATCTATCTATCTATCTATCTATCTATCTATCTATCTATCTATCTATCTACATGTGTATTTTATAGACACCATTCCATTAAACTCCATTTCGGATGATGTCATGGACAAACAGTTCATCCAATGAGATACACAAACGAACAGAGTCTCTCTAAACAACGCATTTTATTGGTGTACCAAATGGGTCACTGGAAACAAGAGGCCCCAGCTGGGAATATGACTCTCCTTATCAGATATATTGGTATAAATGAACATATTTGACTTGATAACGGACGCAATTTTCACCACAATTGGCCTTTGAAGTGCAAGGGATAAGATCTGTACAATTTAAACAAGCCGATGTCATCATATTTGTTGGAAGTGTCCACCTTTTATTGCCCATGAACGTTTTGGTGTGGTTTACAATGAGGTAAATCATGGCACTCCAATAATTTAAGTGTAGCGAAAATTGACAACAGTTGTCTGCGTATAATTTATGCAAATTACTTTTGTGTCAGCTCCTACACATGCACAAACTAAAAATGGCATCACATGAAAAAGATTTATTTTATACATTTATCAAACAGGAGCAACAGTATTACATCTGCCCTGCAGTTCTGAACCAAAAAATAATAATTAAATGTGTGTACCGTTAGATATTGACCACAGACAATGGGTATCTGCACCAAGATGGCCGTTTCGCATGAAAATATCTCTAAAACTAATTCTCTGACTTTGATAAAGCATTTTGTGAGAAGTGATCCATTCTTTTTTTTAAATGCGTTCTGCAACTTTACAATTCTGAACAGAAAAATTATGATATTTTGTAAACGCGAGGCTGGTATATTCCACAGTATAATAGATAACAAAATTTGTGATGAAATGTCAGAATGACCCCGGTTAAGGATATGATATCCGCTGTCGCCGGGGTCACATCAATATTTAATTTTCTGCGCAGCAACAGGAACCACTTCTCTGCAAGATATATTCAATAAAAAAAGTTTGGTTGCACTAAGTAGCATCCTTGAGGCTACACGTGGTAATCGAACAAGAATTGTTATACTTTGTCCCACAGGGATTTGCATCAGAAAAATAAAAGTGTGTCAATATAAATTATCGTTGTTTGTCTTGTTCTCTGATCGAGGGCGCCGGACTGAGGGCGCGAGTCACTTTAGTGACGAGAAGGGGACAAACGAGATATGCCGCCTCCGCGCATCTTTTCCCGATTAAATCGCTTTTGTCCGCTGCATACATATAATCTTTACCTCCAGTTGTTCCTAAGAACCTACTTCGTCGATTGCAATACAACAATCGCTCCACTAGCAACAACGTATCGTTTTTTTCACCTTTATTCTCAACTCTTCAAATAAGTCAGTCTTCATTGTACGGAAGTGACCTTTGACCGACCCCAAACGGCACTTCGAGGATTACTGGCCTCTCATTGGCCAAGCTATTCCTGGTAAATTAAATTAATATATTGTTCAGTCAAGACATTTATGTTTAAAGAATGAAAGTACTAATGTTACAGTAAATCGCAGCTTATAAGTTATAGCTCCCAATATCTTGATTGACAGTCCACAATACAGCATTCCCCAATTTCTGTTCAATTTTTTCATATTTATTTTCTTTGAAAGATCAATGTATGATATTGTAGTTTTCTTTCCACGGTGGTTTCTAATCATTCGTTGACATTGAGTAAATAGGCCTACTAACCAGTTTGTAGCATATTCTCCACCCATAGTGGTGCTACTTCTGCATTCATTCGCCTTCCCTGCCGTCAGGTTAAAAATACCGCCAAGTTTCACTTTGCATGACGTCACAGACGTGTTTGGAATTATAACAAAACTATTAAAAAAATAATGCAACACATCTCCGCTCATAAAGCATTTTACAGATAAATTCTTGCAATATTATTACAGCAGTTTGACATATAAGTAAAACATAAATGTCATGACTGAACAATATATTAATTTAATTTACCAGGAATAGCTTGGCCAATGAGAGGCCAGTAATCCTCGAAGTGCCGTTTGGGGTCGGTCAAAGGTCATTTCCGTACAATGAAGACTGACTTATTTGAAGAGTTGAGAATAAAGGTGAAAAAAAACGATACGTTGTTGCTAGTGGAGCGATTGTTGTATTGCAATCGACGAAGTAGGTTCTTAGGAACAACTGGAGGTAAAGATTATATGTATGCAGCGGACAAAAGCGATTTAATCGGGAAAAGATGCGCGGAGGCGGCATATCTCGTTTGTCCCCTTCTCGTCACTAAAGTGACTCGCGCCCTCAGTCCGGCGCCCTCGATCAGAGAGCAAGACAAACAACGATAATTTATATTGACACACTTTTATTTTTCTGATGCAAATCCCTGTGCTTTGTCCAGTGCAGATATTAAAGGCATTCTCTGTTATAACGTAAATATATATACACGTATTTTAACTACCAGGATAACCTTACACCTGTCCAAAATACACAGCCTAGAGTCCTTCCACACGCAAAATGACACATATGGAACAGATATAAGACACACAGAACAGATACAGGTCCAAGATATAAATGATGTGTACATTTTCCGTGCCCGATCGTTATTACACTTTAAAGTGTTCCAAGTTCATCGATACGATGCAAAACCCTTTAGCTTTTGTAGAGGGACACGATGTAAAGTCAACGCAATGTGTAAAGTTTACATTTTGCGGTAACATGAAATGTAAGAAAACACAAAACGTTAAAAATCATAGCACAAAATGGAAAATCAACGCAAAATGTGAGGATATTAGATATTATCACTTCACATTTCTTATAGCGTTACAGCACTTAAAGTTTTCTTTGGAACGAATCAGGTGATCGTTGGTTTTCCACATATGTAATATATGGGGCCGTTCAGGGTGAACTCGAACACAGGGTAAAATAGAACAATAAACTATTTGCTCCCCATTTTCAATATTCTTCTCAATGCTGAATATTAGTGGTGAATTTTAAAGTAGATGCCACACTTCAGATTCACATGAGGATATAAAATCATACGTCTCGAATTAAATACGAATCCAACAGAAAGAAAATGAGTTCTGTGCCAGGGGCACCTGTTAGATTAAGGTGCTTAGCTTTTCAGTGTTTTTCTTGCTCAGGGTGTAGGCTTAATTATGAAATAGTGCATTAATTGGAGACTTTTCAAAATTGATTCATATGAATACTGTAGTTCTAGAAAATTTTTGGTCTGGTTAGTTTCGCGCAAACTTGGTTTTCCGTAAATTAGAAAATATTTGCGCATTTTAAAAAAACCCACTTTCTGTCTTGTTCTAGCCTATCTTTGTCTTCTCTACTTGTTTTATAGTGTTTTCTATATCCTGTGCAAATTGTCTGTTTCTTACAAGAGGGATTCAAATAGGGCATTGGCTTCTTTCCCAATTGCTAACTTAATTCAATTTTCGATCGATGTGTAATTTATTGAACGAAATATGCTTAAACCGTGAAATATGCATATATCAATCAAAACCTCGTTATCTTTGAGTCACCAGAAAATGCAGATTGCCAAAAATGTGAGTACAACTTGATACCTTGCTGGAAACAAATATAATATTACAAAAACTATAAATTCCATTGTTAAAATTGAATACAAAAGCCAGGGGTTTTTTTTAATTCCTAAACTTGCTTCTTGGTGCATTTAGAAAAAAGTATAGTCGGGAAAAATTGCAAACCTCTAATTTTTCATGACCCTAGCCCGAAATTCCTTCGTGGATCACTGTCAACTTAATTGCCTTTTTTACATTTTGCGTTGACTTAACACTTTGTGGTTTCAAAGCTTGTTGGTTATTTACATTTTGCGTTTCCTTACGTTTTGCGTCAAAAATAAATCACGCAAAATGTTAAATTTACATTTTGCGTCGACCTCACATCCTGTGGCTCTACAGCTTCATTTTTCTGTGGAAATATTTAGTATCCCTAGTGACCACCTGATGGCGCTTCACCGCGCATAAGCTCAGTTTCACCTCGCAACAAGAATTACAAGATTTTTTTGATAATGAGTATCTATAGATTTGTTATGATTGACATGATGTTGTAGAGATGCATGGCTTCGAAAAAGTGTATTTCATACCATTGGTACCATGTGAAAATGCCGGGGGAGGGAGGTTACTGATACAAAAGTATATGCATGCTATCGTTGGTCATCGTTGACGTTTCTGGAAGGCCTGTTGTATATCTGTGAACCGAATATTAGAAAGGCAATAACGGTTTGTGTGATAATTTAATAATAGCAGAGTACATGGTTACCACCTGTCAAGAGAAATAGTAACAAGCTCATAGCCTTGATTTATGCATGACCTGGTGCTGAAAACAATTCCATATAAACTGATAGCTCTAAACGTTAAAAAGGATAAATACATAGGCAGGAACTCCAAGGGTCAGAGGGAAAGTGTATGGAGATTGTACTGATCAATAATTCAAAAAATCATGGTTTTAGTGTAAAAAAAAACAGGGCTTTGTAACACAAGACCCAAGGTCCTGTTGCATAAAAGTTTTGTAACAGCACCATGGATTTTGCTTTTAAATCCCTGCATTTTAATACGAAATCCAGGGTTTTATAAAAATGCCCAGGACAACAAAACAAATATCATATTGGTTTACATTGTTCGATAGTAGGCACAAAAACCTGGGATATATCACAAACCCAAGGGGCTTTAACATCACACCTTGGATATGGTTTACAAAACCTTAGGTGTTGTTTACAGAACTCAGGATTTTGTGCCAAAACCTAGGGTTTGCCCTATTATCTAATCATTTCGCAAAACTAATGGGTTTTGTTTCAAAACACCAATAAGTTTTAAATGATGATCCTGGCTATCGCAGTTGTTTTGTTCAATAATCTGCAAAACCCAGGGTTTTGTGGCATCAAGAAACTCTGTGTTTTTGACAGGTTTTAGTCATCTTGATAATTTGCAAAACCCTGAGTTTTATTGTGATAACTCTAGATATAGCAGTTTCTCTGTTCAATAATCTAGAAAACCCTTCATTCTGTAATTTTCCGCCAAAATGGTCACACGGATATTCCATCGATTCATGACACGGTTTCCGTCATGTGATCCATGTCCAAATCAAAGCAAAGTGACTTAGCCCTTGAGTCTTGTTCAGTGACAACCGCTAATCACAAGGAGTTCTCATTTTCCGGACAAATCGTGACTTTGTTTGGTGTACCCGCACGACTAGGTCTGTGCGGGCGCACGACAATCCACTCGTCGATATGTAAATACAACACAATCAAAAGCAAATATCTCATCATCATCATCATCATCATCATCATCATCATCATCATCATCATCATCATCATCATCATCATCAATCATTATTATTATTATTATTATTATTATTATTATTATTATTATTATTATTATTATTATTATTATTATTATTATACCCTCGTTGCGTCGTATAGAAATTGTCGACTATTCTATACACGTGGTAATCAAAAATTTTATCAATGATTACACAAATTGAAGCACACGTAGTTTCGCATTTTCAATGCGGCAGCCTATCAATTAGCAGCTATCAAAAAAATCCATGGATTTGTGACGTTAAAAACCCAGAGATTTATGATCTCACAAAACCCAGGGCTTTATTCTGTTCTTTCAAAAGTCACAAACTCAGGATTTTGCATAATAGAAAGCCTAGGGTTTGGTCCTTATTTTACAATGTTACAAAGCCCAGTGTTTTCTGCCAAAACCGAAGGTTTATGAAGCAAACCGTGGACTTGGTTGACAAAAAAAGGTTTTCTGATCTGACTTTTGCTCTTAGGCCGTGGGTTTCATGCACGAAACTTAGAGCGTTGTATCTAAACCTAGAGTTTTGTTTATTAAACCCAGGATTTTTGTGCGCAAAACCCACAGTTTTGTATCTAAACCTTGTGTTTTGTTCATGAAACTCTGTGTTTTTAATAGAAAACCTAGACTTTTGTCCCAAAAGCCACGGTTTTGTCCATAATTCAATAACCAAGCAAGAAACCACCTACGGTTATGTTAGCAAAACTTATACTTTTGGAACAAAACCCAGGGTTTTGTTATTATTGAACGGGGTGCAACTTCCATAAATGTGGGCGTACCCAGATGAATTGTTGTGCTATCATTATCAAAGCTATATTCTCAAGCGGTGATAAATACAAAGCTGAATGCATAGAGGCAGCATTCGTTTCATTGGCAAAATATGAAAAGAGCTCAGAGCAGTGTGCAGAAAAGAATCTGTCTGCAGCACTTTGATTTTTATTCAATAGAACCGTTCACCTACATGAACGTGTGAAACGTGTGGTCAGAGAGCTGCTGCTTTGTTTATTTTATGCAAAAACGTTACTGCCACCGTTCGTGCCTCACTCCAACCACCAAGCTTTTACCTGTGTGTCTACATAATATAACGGAGTCATGGAAGCGATCAATAGATGGGTAGAATTGAAAGATACTCTTTGAAAGACGATTTAATAAATACGTTGACCCTTTGCACGGATGCACGATATTCGATTTACAACGAGGCGAGATTGGCAAGCCACTTTTCTCTTCGCTCAACTGCAGGTATAACCAAGTGCAGAATGTATAAACAATTTACTTTTATTCGCCGAACACGTTGTGCTGTTCACAACTCTTGCCTTTCAGTCGACCAAGCGCATCAGAAAGTGCAAACATGGAGGAAGGAAGACAGCGTTCGACCGCACAATCACCAAACGAGTCTGATCAGAAGGCAAAGGAGCACAACACTGACACCTACAGGCGAAGCAGCACATCACTGACACCAATCGGCTAATTGAGAAATAACACCAGTACATTTGCGTCTGTATCAAACAAACCTGGCATATAAACAAGGAAATATATCCATATTTACTTATATTGTTTTATTAGCTTTTACGCAAAATTTGCTATGATGCAAATTTTACATTCGGTCCCATGATAGCCATTCCTCTCTACCATGCAAACATGTGCTGTATCATCTATGGTCTAATTTCAAGACGATCCAACTATAGGGCTTAAAGAAGCGAAATAAACGCGTAACGGAAATTGTTCAAGAGTTCCACTCAGATGTAGTACCAGCGAAATATTTGGCTATAACATCTCGAGCTGTGACATGCAAATAAGAATATATGGGGGAGAGACTGGGAAGAAGTAAAATACGATTTTTTTCACCAAAAAATCTATTATATTAGTGTTGTCAAAAGTTAATACAATATGTACTGCTGGAGATAAAGAATACACGGTTATGTGATCTGCGCCAATAACACTTTATTGGACAATAAACAAATCCTATGCTATAACTGCTTTCCTCTTTTAAGCATACCTTTAATTGTACTCATGATACCCTCCACACTCTGAATATACATCCGCCTTCAATTGTAACAGAGCAGCCGCACGTGTCTTATAAGGCCAAATGACTGCTGAACTTTATGATAACTGTCATTCTGTGATAATGCTTGGTAACCTATTGTGACTGGATAAACGTCCGGAATTACTACCTTGGGCATTCTTTGATACTGCGACTCTCAATTTCAATTTTACAAAAGTGCGATATTGCCTCGTATCAAATATGATATAACATATCGGATACTGGAAATCGTATCAAGATTTTGACGTGATACTGGTTAACATTACTTAATTTGATGATTTCTTTTGAAAGATGAATCGAATTCAATGAAAAATTTTATCTGCGTAAGGAGCATATTACCCTAAACATGCTTGCGTATGATTAATGAGCTTACTAAAGCATACTTAACATTAACCGTAGTAACACAAGTACACATGGTTAACTGACTGGACTAATACAGGCTGGATACATATGGCTAATTGACTCGACTATTACAAACATACACATGGTTAAATAACTGCATTCATACAGGGAAAGTCGTGGTTATCTAGAAGTGACATTATGCATCCCTCGATACGGCACTCACCAGAGGCCACCCCTCTAAGAGGGCCACCATTCTTCTGCAGAAAGTTTGACCTTGACCTTTGACCTCAAAGTCACCTCTTATCAAATTTAAGGGAAGTGTCACCTGGGTACATAATAACCAAGGTTGATGGACTTCCATCATAGCCATTTGAAGATGCGGTAGGGAAACCATTTTATTTTGCAAGGCATCGTGACCTTGACCTATGACCGGAAGGTCATCCACAAACATATGAAAAGAAATCCTAAAATGTATGGAACATCTGTACCAAAAGTTTGAAGTGAGTCTGGCTTACAGTTTTGAAGAAGTCAAAATGTGAATTACCATTGCAGGCCCCAGTGACTATCGCTGCAATTAACAGGAATGTAAAAATTAACAAAAAGAAAAATAAAATGCCATTAAAAATCCAAAAACAATTAGAGCACAACCATCTGAACACAATGGGTAGATCCTAACCTAATGTACATCCCCATCAAGTTTGAAGTTCATCTGGCCAATTGTTTTGAAAATGTGAATTAGCATTGCAATCCCCCTTGACTTAAAGTAATCAATAGGAATGTATGCAGTTTGACCTTTCAAGGACACTCAGGCTTAAAATGAAGCAAATAGAAAGCCCATGGGTACTTTCCTATTAATATTTTATAGTAACCTTGGGCTTACTATGCACCATAAAGAAGGTATAAGCCAATATGTAAAAAATGCTGTCTCAGCAGAAAAAGGCAACCAGGATTTGACCTTGCCCTTTGACCGCAAGTTTTATGTGTTATTATATGGGGAAAATTTCCCAGGCCCATAGATTATCTGTACCAAATTGGGAGGTTAATAGGTCAAGAGGGGACAGAAAAATAGGGAAAATAAGATACGCGGAGGCGGCGGGGACGGCGGACGACGGGACTAAACACTATTTGCTATGTTCTGAAATTTAAGTTGGAAAGGTATGGTATTGTAGCTAATGAATTATCTTGGTTTTATTCATATTTGACTGATAGACGGCAGAAAGTAGTGTGTAATGGGAGGTCGTCTAGTGAAAGTAATGTTACTATAGGGATTCCCCAGGGGTCCATTCTTGGACCCTCCCTCTTTCTTTTATATGTTAATGACATGGTTCAATATGTGAACAATGGGTCTATTAACTTATTTGCCGATGATACTATTCTCTATACAAGTGGTTATACTATACAGGAAGTAACGAATGCCCTACAGAAAAATTTAGATAATGTGGATTACTGGTACACAAGAAATAAATTATCAGTTAATGCTGAGAAATCCAAATCTATGCTGATTAATAAAAAGGGGAAGAGTTCGGATGTGCTCAAAGTTAATCTAAATGGTGAAGAAATTAAACAAGTCCACGATACGAAATATTTAGGTATACAATTGGATGAAAATGTTAATTGGGAATCTCACTCGGAAAAAACTACATTGTAGAATCATGTCTAAACTGGCTGTTTTAAGAAGATTAAGTAAATTTTTACCCAAAAAAATGTTAGAAATGATTCACAATGCTATGATATTGCCTTGTATCGACTATGGAGATACCGTATGGGGAACAACTGCAAAAGCATTAAAGGAGACTCAGCGCTTACAAAATGCTGCTGCTCGGGTAATTACCGGCAATTTTGACTATGTCAATGTACGAGGTGCTGATCTAGTCAGAGAATTAAAGTGGCAGACAATGGCAGAGCGGCAGCGTTTCCACACGGCTACGCTTATGTACAAACACCTTTGGCTGACAGAATTTGTGAAGATTGTGGTATTTTAGAAGACGAAATGCATGTGGTACTTTACTGTTCTAAATTTAACTGTGAGAGAGAAATATTATTAAAAAACTTGTCCGACATTTTCCCAGCATTTTCAACTTTAAGCGATCCAAATAAATTCAATTTCATCATGGACCTTAACGATCACCATAAATAAAATTATTAGTAAATTTCTTCTCTGAAGTCACAAAAAAGAGAGTGCCACTCTAAATCAATTATAAATTGTTATATCAGAAATTAAATGAACGAAGCGTTCGTTTGATTGATTTAAAAACTTTCTTTTTTCTCTCTCTCTAGAGGACATTGCAATGTGTTGTACGTGCGTTTGCTTATATTGTATTGCTAAATGTATCGGTGTGTTGTGTGTGTA
>OZ026619.1:54618735-54668735 GCA_964020975.1 Hermodice carunculata
TTCTTGCAAAATGTCAATTTTGATGTTGATGTAGCAAATAAAGTTCTTTTAATGCAGGTATACACATGCTGATAAACTTGAGTTGCAGCCATTAAGAACATAAAGTAGTAACAGTGATTTTCCTATGATAAATGTTCTCACGTAGTTGCCTATGATTCCTGATTTGTTCTGATGCGAAAGTTTTGTATGCCGTGTTGCAGTCAGAGTAAAAAAACCTCGCGGTCTGCTCAGCAGGCAAGCTCTAAGTGTGCAGGGTTGACTGACCATGGTTCCTTGAACTTTTCTATCAAGGTAAGTTTCGCTTACGGGATTTATTCCGCTAACAAAGAGGGTCATGTTTCTATCAAATGATAAATGAGATCAGTTTTGGCGGTAGATTTGTTCATATACCAGTACAGATGCGAGTTTTTACTGCATTATTGACAGTCGCAAGGACCTCATTAAATATGTAACCAATCAGCTACATGTGTGTCTCACAGCGTGACCTAGTTGAGGTGTACATCGGTCACAGCACGTTTTGGGCCTGCAAATAATTTATTCATTTTTATGTGACGCTAGTGGGGAGTTGTCGCGGTCTTTTTAAATGGCCCCTGAATGAATTGTCACCATAGCAGTGTGGATTTTTTTTTTCACGAGCCTATCCTGGTCTATCCTAAGTTATGCAAATTGGTGGGACAAAGAGACCAGCTATTAACACATAGGCCTTTTGTGGCAGGCCAAAACTGGAAATGTTCATACATTCTATGCAAATACTTTTTGAATTCTCTGTGAGGAGTTACTATAATGTATACATATACAGAAGTCTACGCAAGTAGCTTTAAATTCTGTGCTGTTAGTTTTACATTCTGTGCAGATAAGTTTTTATTCCGTGCGAAGTATGTTTAATTATCTGCGGATAGTGTTTATTTCCCTCTCAGTCAAGCTCTGCATCAACGGATATTTGAAAGGGCTTTTTTTCGTTTGTTTCAATTTGAGAACGAAAATATTGGGCCGTGCTGCGTGTTGGATTAAACATGCTGATGCTGATGATGATGATGATGATGATGATGATGATGATGATGATGATGATGATGATGATGATGATGATGATGATGATGATGATGATGATGATGATGATGATGATGATGATATAATTTCGAAGGCGAGCGTTGTATCGATAGACCCCAAACGTGCCTAATCTTCATTCATATTTGTGAAAACCTAGGTCTTTCATCCCAAATTTTCAAAATACAAATTCAAATTTATTTATTTGCTATAACAAATAACAGGTACATAAAGAAATTTTGCAAACGTAAATTCGACACACTTGTATAACAGGGGAATGAATGTACATGTTATGGAAAGCAGAAAAGGATGAAACCCGCCAGACCTTATATAACTCCTGACAGCAGAAGACTACTCAGCTCCATGCATTTGTATGATACAATAGAATTTCTTGAAGTACCATTAGGACAGTAATTGCATTATGACAAAAGACAATTTTTGTAAACCGAAAACAAAACAGCTATATTACGATAGCTCAATTGTCTAGAATTTAAATATCTTTTAACTTATTACAATTCATGAACATATCGAAATTAACATATGAAACTTTTTTTTTCATTTTTCATGAAATGATTTGTTTTTAGAGTATTCAGTCATAATTTCAGTTGATGTCATGAGACAATCGCAGACTCCTATACTAAATATATATATAGATCCTATAATAAACTTCCAAATGCTTGCCAAGCTACAGTACACTAGTAAAAGCTTAAAAACTTTTCCCCCACAGGTTTCGCCTCTGTCTATGCTCACAAGAAAACTGATTTGCCCGTTCTTTGCAAGTCACTTATGTATGTTTTAAGCAGCTCAAAATAACGTTCTCCGCTGTTCTTATCAAATGTGTAAGTTTATTTATCGTTTCCAGAAAAGTATTTCTTTCATAGAATTTGATAATTCTTCCCATATTTAAGTTTTTCAGCAGATTGATGTCGCAATATTTTATCAAACTGGAAACAATTATCATGTATTAAAAGTAATAAAGTTCGGAATAAGCTCCTTGTGGAAAGGAAAAATTTATATACATAGTGTCCCGGGCGTGATGAGCAATTTGTGAGATGAAGTTTAAGATTCAATTATTAAGAGTCTTCGTGTCATATTTGGATTCATTCTCCATTCTGCTGTTAAATTTGTCAAAAACAAAGTCGTAATCAACGATATACGTTTTATATGTATATATATATATATATATATATATATATATATATATATATATATATATATATATATATATATATATATATATATATATATATATATATATATATATATATATTATGGAATGCGTTTTGTACATAGCCTTTGTATGTCTGTATGTCTGGAGACCCCCTCGATTAGCCACCTCGTGGCTACTGGGCAATCCAGTTTGAGAAATAAATATGTTTACAATACAATACAATGGCGTTTCTCCTTTTTCATTATTTGAAGATATGATTAAATATTTGATGATAACATTAAATCGAATTCATGTTATCATTTAATGCATTTAATGTTATGTTGAAATATTCTTTTTAATGATATCACTGAATGCATTTAGTGTTATCATCAATTGCATTTAATGATATCATCAAAACGATTTCAAGATAAGTCTAAAGGGTGATAATTTAGACATTAGTAAGATTCTATTGGATGATAACATTAAATCGATTTATTGTTATGATTAAATAGAGGTTATATGGTCTTATGTTGAAATCCATTTGGTGTTATAATTATCACGATTTAAACAAATCATGTACGCTCCCTTTTTGGTCTGACTTTATCATAACACCAAATATTTAGTGAGTTGTGATCAAATAAACCCGAAGTTACCTTGGTGAATTAATGATAGGACTAATTCTGTTGAATTACTTCCTGGCGACCCTCTACACGTGACTTCCGACTTTCGCCACATTATATCTGAATCCAACTGGTGGCGTATATTATACAAGTAAACCAGTGTTTGATCAACTTGTCTTGTATTGTTACTTGTATGTTACCCCCGTGTAGGTTGATAGAAATCGAACGTATTGTGTGTCTAATGGCATCTAAAACACAGACAGTCTTGCTGGTCACAGTTGCTGCCGCCATTTTACAATGATGGCGATGCATTGGTCAGTTGCTGCACACCGAAAAGACAGAATGGGTAATGGAAACGCCCCACGGCCTGCACACCTGGTCCATTTTATTAAAACATACATGCTATACATCAGCATGATGTATAGTATGTACGTTTAGTAAATTTGGATAACGTGATAAGACAAGAACACAAGAGAGCGCACGTCAATTCCAAAATGGATCATTTAACCATTTGTTACGCGAATTATTACATGCTGGTATCAAAAGACAGACAAATATGTTGCGGGGGCAAACAACCTTCAAACGTTGAAATTAATATTTCAATCGTTCATAATTGTTGATATACTCAAGGATTGTGTGGACTGCCAGTCAAAAACATATTTGACACGTCACAGGACTATTGTTACTCATATACATAATCCGAAGGACGTTTTCCTGTATGCGATGATGAGATTGTTTTCTTTTATTTCAAACGAAGAGGGAAATGTAAACAAAAGTGTTCAAAGCTAACGTCTGACAAAAGTGATAGAGCAACTGATAAAATGCGCAGATATGCCTTTACTTTAGCCTGATTTGAGCCATAATCACCCGACCATGAGTTTTAAACATACATTACTAGATACGTTTTTAGCGTAAGAAAACAAAACTGTGCAACGCAAATGATGAAAATAAGGAGTTTGACGCACGTTGTGAGCACTCCAGAATCAAGACATGAATAAGTCTTTATGAAGAGAAAGTTCCATAAGCACATTTCCAGTCCCTCTGCATTACGGAAAAAACAGAAGCATCTTATTGTTTTACAAATACAAGGATTCTAAGTGCTCATTAAGAGGTTGAGATGTGAGTCGATTGCCCTGGTGATAGGTTAGATCGATTGTCCTCCTTTAATTGCACATGATGTCACAACTCTCGTGTAAAAAGTTAAGATTTGATCATGTTATCAAAGAAACTGTCATCATGCATAGAAGCTCTTCAGCTTACAAAAAGTCTTGCAAATAAACACGTGTCCATCACGCCAGTACAGGAAGCAACCAGTGTCTCTCAGGCAGCGGAAAAAGCCGTAAGTATGACCTCAATGGTTGTACAGGTTGTGCCCGGCTTAACGGCAGTTGCTTGACTGGCCCCTCTTAGCGTATGAGCGACTGGAACAGGCTACATGACAAATTCCGCTTTACTGCTATATAGATAAATCGAATGTATATTTAAAGACATAATGCAGCCATTCCAATTATAGGATGCAATACGCCTTGCGACAACCAAACAAACAAACAAATAAAAAAGAAGAAAATAATCTTTACGCCGACCGACATGTATAATAAACGCGCCAATCCCATCTGGGCATAAAGGATAACCATCCATCTAAGTCACCAAAGCAACCAAGCAAGCAAGACGACTCATCAAGACATCAATACAATACCCTTGCACCAAAGTACCGCAGAAGCGAATGTGGAGAATTGCGTGTTCAAGCGTCGTCATTGGCGGCAGTGCTGAATTACAAGTATCCAAGGCAACACAAGTAACAATCGTGGAAGTGCACATGGTGTAATCAGCATGAAGTCAGTTATTATTATGTTGTAGCATAGAATGAAACAGATACTCCTAGAATCTTAATGATCTCAACAACAAAAATCACAAAGACTCTTGCTTTTAACTACAACATTATTATTATTATTATTATTATTATTATTATTATTATTATTATTATTATTATTATTATTATTATTCTTATTATTATTATTATTATTATTATAGCAATAATGAATACAAGTTACAGTAATGAAAGGTACAGATGTCTGTGTTTCGTCGATTATTCCGGCAATAACAACAGTCCACAGGTAACTTGACTGATTCAAGTCCAGACTGAAATTGTCCACAGCTACTGGTCACTGTCAACAGATGCTAAGTCCGGTCCACAATAACACAGCTCAAGCACAAGTCAGGTTCCTCTAGCAAGGGCAGTCTCCTATGGATGATATACTGCCTAGTCCCCAGATGATGCCCTCTTCCTTCTGGGGTCTTCAGTTGGGCAGACATACATCATTGGGCTCTTCAGTCTGTCAGACATGCAGTTAGTCTCTGTCTTATCTCTCTGCTAGTTAACCTGTGCTTGGTTCTTAATTTACCTTTAATAAAAAGATCTTTATTCCTCCACACTGAATGGAATGTTCTGTGCTGATCCTCTTTTTGCTCTTTATGGTCTTTATAAAATTTCTTCATCCGATTCACCACTCTTCGTGTGGGTCACTTCCACAAGTAAACAATGACTCAACAGAACAGTAATAACTTCAGTGTCATTTCGGTACTCAAACTTGCATTGATGACAACTTCATTTTTCAAGATCACAACTTGTATATGTCGGGCTTCTAAGCTTCCAAAGATACCTGAATCTGCAACAAGTGGCAGAAATATTCCTGCCAGGTGAAAATCGGTTTCATTTCCTGAATTATGAAATTCAGACCCCTATAAATTCATTCATTTTGGAAAGTAGGCCTAGCTCACCCTGTTGCACTTATTTAGCAATATATTCATCACAAGTTAAAAAAGAAAGTTCGTTTGAGGAATATATATGTAAGATTACCTGAAAAAAATAGTTTGTCAGTATTTGATGTGCACAATTGTGATAGCTGTCATCGTCATCTTTTCTTACAAATACACGTGGTTTAACCTAGGAGAAATGGAATGAAAATAGGATTTCAGATGCCTTGGTCAACACATCAGCATGTTAATATCTCTGAAATTTTTACTTATATTTATAAACGTGCAGTCTGTTGTTTAAAGCATGCTACTTTTCAAGTTGTGAAATAACACCAGAATATTAGGTCGCCACATGCTGTGAGGACGTGCTTGTCTTCAAAAGTCTTGTAAGTATATTATTGATGTTAACCTATCCTATACAGATCGCGATAGGTGACCGAGTAAATATATCCACTGCTCCTTTTTTGTTTGCAGACTGTATTTATTGTACAAGTCAATAACATTATCTTACGGAACAATCAGCAGAAAAGTTCTTGAGGAGTACTGCAAATGCTTTTCAATAGACTAAAAACGGACTTTTGTAAGTTGTGATCTTTGATTACGCTGTTACCTCACATCAAATTATTCTTCTCAAGCATTTAGCGCAACAAACATGAATTCACCAATGATGCCATACAACAAATTTCGAAGGGAAATGGTGCAGGTCAACTTGAATATGTTCCTTTCACAAATTAACTTATAATGATTTAGAAATGTGCAGTTTTTCAGTGAATGATACGGAATAGGACTTGGCTCTTAGACAAATCGGACTTAATAGTGTTCAAACGGTACATGGGCTTACAGATTTAGGTTTGTTAAGTTTCTCTTTGCATTAAATAGTATCACTTACAAGTGGTACAGAAAAGTAATGTGTTTCATATCGGGCTATGCCTATCTCCAAGGAACGGTCAAAGTTTTCTATCCTCCCCCCACCTTTCATTAAATAAAGAAAAGAAAACTCCCATACCTGGCTCGGAGGAGTTGATGTGGAGGCTTACTACATTTCAGGATACTCCATAGCAATGAACGGGAAAGAAATTTTGAGCAGCGAATCGGGGGAAGGTTCTTGTATCCTATCATTACACCTCTACTGCTTCAAGATGTTTTGCAGATACACATGTTGTTGTCTTCGATTTAGATATATACAGATACCCCAAAATGGGTCTTTTAATATTACTTGACAAAGTGAGCATTATTAGGTTGTTTGAAGCCGAGTGACGACAAAAAAATTAACACATAAATCAAGATTGTCAATACACAATGCAAGGTTAAAAACATTAATCTTCTTTTGGTTGGAGAACATGACCTCTTGCAAACAGGTAGCCACACAAAATGATTTGAGGTCAATTTAGTCCAAGCAGTGTAGCTTCAGCCTTGATCTGGTGTCCACAATGATGGCTATTTTCAGCCAGAAACCAATCAGATGGCTGTCTCGCCAACATGTAAACCACCACATTTCTAGAGTTTGGGGGCAACATTTTCATTGTAAATGAATCTAAGTTGATTAAAAGTTGTTACAAATGCAAAAATTAGTATTTCAGATCAAAAGGGTGATCTAACTATGAATGATACCCTGATATTTTGGAATAAATGTTGTCCCCATTACCCCGGTTCAAAGCAGAAGAGAATGTATATGTATATAGTAGAATCATAGGACTCCCCTACGTATTTTTATGCCAACAAAGATCAGGATCACTCGCGTTCTTCCACACATGCAGGATTCTAAAATCAAATTAAACGCCAAAGGATACAACTTTTCATAAGTATCATGCATTATCTATTTTAAACTTGACAAATGACGAGTTTTTTTATGGGAATAAAACTATGATCTTCACTTGACTTCGAAATGACCTAGAAAGATTAGCTCCCTGCAGCTTGATTCGCACCAAAATGTAAACCACTAACATGATTAAAAGAAAACAATTACAATTTAATGTTGGGGCAGATTGTGTATTTTGAACAAAATTTCAAGTACAATTATAGACACTTAAAATTTTGTATGCAGGTTATATCATTCTCATTTTACACATTCATGAAATTTTAAGCAAATTGCCCACAGAAGTGTTTAACGGTGGAGTTTCAAAATTAATGTACATACAAAACAATCTTCTAAAATCACATGAACCGATTATGTTAAACTTTATTTTAATCCACCCCATTGCCCTCGTTGGAATCAGTACAAAATACAATTTATATCCACCAGCAAATATATGATTATCTTGATTTGAAAGCCAAGGCTCATTTTCTATCATAAACATGAGCTGTCAACATTATCTTGCAATCTTTAAATGGGCATAACTGTATTTCCCAGATTACCCAAATCTTCATGTCATAGTCAGTAAAATGTTCCAATCATGTAAAGAAATATGGACTTGTCATGCAGCTCTTCCTTAACAATTTTCTTTCATTCATGAGGTTGTATGTTCACACGATCAGGCACTTTGCACGGGCTTGCTGACCCAATTCCACCCACCCTGCCACAAATCTGACAAGGCCATAATACATTTATATGTCTTATGAGACAAAGGAGGAACAAGTATATTCAGCTGTAGCTATGAGAGAGCTACATGCACAACTAATGTTCCGGCATTAGTGCGCAGAGCGTCAACAAAGCCACATCATGGAACTATTTTCTCCTGATATTTTAATTGCCTTTCTTGCTTGCATCATAGCTATATATGTTTTATCTCTTTGGGCCTGCAGATGTCCCTGCAAATGGCTTACATTTACGGAAAAGATATGCTTTTTTCCGCACAGTTCCTTGAACAGAACAGAAAACCAAATTGTTCACATACCCGCATCACTAGCGGCAACATCCGAAGAACGTATGTCACCCTTAAAAAGAAACAAGGTCTATCTGTTTTTATTTTTTGTTTTTAAATCCGACACATTTAGAAATTATCTACGTCGACAATACATACATGGGGACTATAGACGGCAAAGTAATTTGAACTTAACTTTGATATGTTTGTGAAAAGAACACTACACAGCTTTCACCAAGTCACATCGTCGAATTTTGTTTGTGCTTCCAAAAGCCAATGGAAGCATCATGTTAAAACATTATTGGATCAATCCGTGTGTTGTCAAACATTCTGCCAAATATCTGGCAGAACGTTTTACCACAAAAGGAATATGGAGCCCAAAAAATTTTCAAAACGTATTTAAAGACAGCCATGCGAGAAATCCTGTCTTTGGTGAAGTATGTTGCTTATTTTTCAAGTCTCGTGGTACAACTTTGCTTTTAGACAGGTAGCTGAGCGCTGACGGCAATGTTTTTAACTTAAGGTTAAATGCTAATAACTATGTATAGTAATATATTTAGATGGCCAGAAATTACAGTGGTTCAGTACCAAACGCAAAGGCTGATACCACTGAGTGAACCCGTTATCTATTGTGGCTGTAAAATGTACTGCACAGTTTCGTTTCTTTAAAATATCTCGGTGCGCATTGGTTTAAATATGAAATGTCGCAGACTTACTGGGAATATTGAGTTTTATATACCGTCTTTACTCTGCAATCTGATCCATTAATTTGACATGTGAGATGATTTCTCAAGCCAGTACTAAATGAAGATAAATTTTTACTTCTGTTGGGGTCGGAAGTCCTTCCAACACACGACTGAAGGCTCAGAAATGTAAACTGAGCTTCATGTGTCTGACTTCATTTGAGAGCAAATAGAACTGTCTACCTCCCCAGTTCCCCGACAGTAAAAGCAACATCCCCCAACTCTGAAAAAGCTGTTTGAATCTACAGTATAGTACTGAAACGCTACTTTAAGTTACGTGCTACTACTGGTAAGCTACAATGCTCACTGCTTATAAGTTGTGACGCTGCTGGTGACCTGCAACGTTCACTGCTTACTAGTTATAACGCTACAACTGATGGATGAAAAGGCACGGAACGGCGAATTACTGTGTTACGTACTGCTGGTGACCTATAAAACTCACTCTTTATAACTTATGACGCCATTGCTGGTGACCTACAGCGCTAGCGGCTCATAGGTTATAACGCTACTGCTTGTGGCCTACAAGTTCACTGCTTATAAGTTATGACCCTACCCTGACGGGTTACAATTAAGGCCTACTGCTGGGTACAGCGCTACTGCTCGTAAGTTACAGTACTACTGCTTGTACGTTACAATGCTACTGCTGCTGGTGAATTCCTGCTGGTAAAAGACAGTCCCCATGCTTGTGAACAAGGGGGCATTGCTTGTAACCTATGGCGCCACCGCAGACGACATGCGGTGGCGCCTGTGTTTTGGTACAATTGTTGGGAAGTAACAAAGAGCTTCCTCTGGTGAGTTATGGTGTTTCTCCTGTCGAGATGAGGTGATGCTGCTGGTGAACGACAACGCGCAAACGCGCAATGCTCGTATAAAGTCACGACGCTAATAGTACTGCTGGTGAGTTACAACACTTACTGCTGATAAGTGATAACGTCACGACTGGTAGGTTACAGAGCTACTGCCCGTTGATTCTGGCAAATTGCAGGCCCTCTGCTGTTGAGTTACAACAACTGTCGGTAAGTTACGACAATACTGCTGGTCAGTACAGAAATCTCTCGGAATGTTCCTGCGTGTGAGCTGTCAGCTTTTTTTATTCCTTTCCTGGAAAGTTATTCTAAGTTCATTACAACAGAATAACTTTTGTAAGAAACTACATTAATTTACTCAATTTAATTACCAGCAACAGCGTTCAAGCGAAACAAAAAACAATAATGTTTTTGTCTTTTTATGAGAGCCTCGGTCGAGCAACTTTAAACCGCACACTTTCACGGACGAGACAAGCAAGCACATTTTGAGAGATGCACGATTTAACCGAAAACTGCGTAATGTGTAAAAAAGGGGCCTTGTGGGCGTCATCTTTGAAGGTAAATTTTGTGACATAATGGTGTCTTTATTAGTCATGTCTGCAGGACTAAAACCCATTGTCTTTTATTGAACCCCTAGAACTACTTATTTGCGCTGCTTTAAATGTGAACTGAATCTGAAGTTATGTGCAACCGCGGAGTCATTTAAACTTTGACCCTCTGGCATGTCAATGACTTGAAAATGGAAACCTGTTTGTATGGACGTTCACACAGGTGATGTTAGAGAAACCGTAATTTAGACCTTGAAGTGTTTTAATTGATATGTAGGGCAATTCTTGTCAAGATATCTAATAATGCTGCTTGCATATGAATCTGGTTTTTAAATGTCCTCCTCCACACTGGAAATGTGGTAATTGTGAGAGAAATTGGGAATTATCAGAATAACAAACTGCTACAAATTTGTCAGGAAACATTTATCTTGTGTGGAAATGGGTAAGAGTTGCTGAAAAAGTTAAAAGTTAGACCGATATAAAAGGGTCATCAAAGCACAGATCATTCATTAAAATGCTGGCTGTTTTACGTTATAAAGTAACGTATTATAAAGATCACCAAACAAGGCTATACCCTCAAAGCAGAGCTTCTTTTTAAATTACAATGAACCACAAACAGCAAACTTTGCGCGTGGGTACCAAATGAATTCACATTTTGTTAAAGGGATACATTTTGTAAGTGTGTGAAAAATACCGTGATATCGGCAAAAATGGGATCGGTGGTACACTGCTGTTCTAAAATTGACTATTGTAAATGCAACCATTTCATATAACGGAACAAGGTCACAAATTTTAGTTCAATCGTGATAAAACTTTAATAACATATTTAATTTTTAAACGAAGTTTGGCTTGTGACAAAAGTTTTTTTTTTATTGTATTACTTCTTTTCCTGCACAAGATTTCTTTTTATGATAGAAACAACAGATGGATATATCGTGCATACAATGTGTGCACCAACAGAAAAACCATGGCTCAATTGCTTTACAACACTATGCAGAGTAGGAGCAGCTGCTTATTTTAACAGGGAGTTTAGTGTGTGTACAGCATAAGCTGAACTGTCTACTCAATTTGCGGATGACCCTTTGGTTTGCAGAAGCATATAGGAAGCTTAATCCCTCGCTTCGCTGATCTCCATGTCATGGAGATCAGCAACCGGCCATCCCCATGAATTTGTAGGGTGGGCAAATATATCATCATTAAAATGTTTGGAATACTTTCAGATCCATTATTTAACACCCCAAAACTCAAGCTATATCTGTGGAAAAATCCAGACCCATGTTATGTAAAATTCCACAAATATCTTCTCATCGTCTCATTCTACCACATCCACGTGGATCCCTGACTCTCCATATAGATTTACAAAGAAGGCTACAAGCAGATAAATTGTATGAATGGCGACTAATTCTGAGAAATTCGCCTCATCGTTCAGCAAGCTTTCTTCTTTGCGTCTTTGTTTAATGTGTAAACCCTTAAAGCGCTGATTTAAGTTTGAGTCAACAACTATCCCAGAGACACTGTGCGCAATGCGTCCAGAGGAAAGCTGTTGACTACGATTACCTTTTGCTTCAGACTAGGCTTGGCTGGTATTTGAATGAAAGATATCTTCATGACAAATTTGAATCTTTTAATCATTATATAGTTGATGGTAATGAGAACACAACTATAGCAGTGATAAGGACTTTAGGGGTTAATGTTTTAATGTTTCACTTGAGGAAAAAATTACCACTCCTAAAACCGACATGTAACTACAATCGAAGCTTTCAAGATGTGAAGGTCTTAAATCTACCCTTCCTGTCAGGCTGGTGCAATCTCAATGATACACGTTCCGATGTAAAAAAAATAGAACATAATTTGTTGACTTTGCTATTTTTCAAACTTTTCGGTGCCAAGCTGTGCAACAGTTTACCACAATATAGAACATTATATCTTTGACCAAACTAGATGCTTTTAATGAAGCCACCAAATCCTGGCGCGCTGTAAAATTTATTGTTTGTTTTGCCGCATCTTAAAGTTTCTAAGAAGTGGATGACTTCTAGGTCCTTTGATCTCATTCACAATCCCAAGAGAACATATTTCATCAATGTTTTGATTACCCCTCTCTCTCTCTCTTTCTCTGTCTGTCTGTCTATCTATCTCTCTGTCTATCTATCTATCTATCTATCTATCTATCTATCTAAGATTCTGCTGATTGTAAAAATATTTTACAACACTTCATCTTTTTAATGATCGCTTTTCACCAAAAGTGATGTCCATGATAGACTTTTTAACCATGTTTATTGTTCAGTACAAGTGAGAGTATATGTTTAACTTCGTTTTATGCAATTTTGCCCTCGGGTGTCGAACCAGCACATGTATACTCATTTAAAATAAGTTTTGAAATAAAATCGTTGAATACTGTGTGTCTTTCCCTGGGACAAAATAGAGGCAAATAAGCAGCCGGAGATGTGTGATGCCATAAAATACTGCAATATGAAAAGTCCTATTGCGATATTACGCTTGCACTAAAAAGGAGCTATCGACATGAATAAAGCCGAGCACATGACATTTTTATAATGGCTTTATTTCCTGATGGAAGCAAAAGTGTAGCTTTTTACTCCAAAAGCAGCAGCCCCTTCATTGTTTCGGCTACCATTTTACTCACAACAGGCACATCAGGTAACTGCAAGTGACCAAGTTTAATTTTTTAATACTGGGCGGACAACAGAAATGCGTGCGTGGTACGTATGCGATATTAATGCATAGCCATATATTAGAATTTACATACGCTGAATATTTCATAAACATTATTGAACCTCTTTCAGAACAAAAAGCTACCAAAGTATGGCCTCATGGAATAATTATACGTGTAAAAAATGTTGGTAGCTTCTGGCTATTGCTGCTTAGAAGGGCGTATTGCACCATTATGCTAATTTCTACCCCCGAGAACAGATCTAAATACTGGCTTAAGACTGGCAACTAAACCACCATGAATACGACACAAAGAGAGTCCAACACGCGCTTCTCACTTCTCGCTTGGCAATCACATACTACACAAATAAGATGCACCTCCTAAAACGTCCGCCTGAAAGACTCTCTACGAAAGTAATCTCACAACGTGAACAAGGTTAACCATAAAATTGGTGTTTGAAAACCACTTACCCTCATTAAGCTGGTTCATTTCATGGCTTCATTACTGGCCTAAGTCGAGCATCTCCTTGACTTTACCTTATTCATATGGCTAATACATAGTGGTTGATCATGTCATCAAACTTCAATCTTCATACATATGACTATTTATTGCAAGGCAGACGGAACTGTTTTTGACAATGCGTTATTGCTTCATCAAGGTTCATTGTGGACACAGTCTGGCTCCCACTACCCTTAACACCTAGATTGTCAGCTGTTTGCCATTGCTTCCTGCAAAGTGAGATGTGTGTGTCATAAGCGTTAATGGGATGCTTCTGTATGCGCGGCCACCATGGCAACGGGACATTGTTGTGGTGAATCCATCCTTGCTGCAGCATCAGACTCGCCCGTCTACCACCAACTGGTGACATCACAAACTGAGCTCATTTCATACCTGTCTCCACACCGAACAATAACTCTCCCTCGCTTAGAGCATACTCACTGCGTCAATAAATCCGTTTTCATATACTAGTATTTTAGTCAAACATGGCTTATGTGTCGTCAACTTTGTGACTACCACTGGCTCCTTGACGCGGCTTGTATGTTTAATATTGTCAGTAACTGAAACCCTCCTATTGTGCGCTTGCCCGCCCTCAGGGCAAACTACACATATGCACAGAGACACAACTTCAAACCAAAAGCTGCTGCTCGTTACCCCGGCAACCGATGTGCCTTATGGTATTGGCGTTCAAAGATTTCATGGCTACAGGTACATCTTATTGAAGTCAGCACATCGTCCATACATCTTCTGTACTATTTTCCATTTTTGTTTGCTTTGTCAGGCTTAACAGAATATATCTGAAGTTAACATTTACATTGTATTTGAAAATATTCTATATGTTGTACCTAAGGTATATTTACAAGAATTGTCTTTCGTGTGCATCTCTGAATAAGCAGAAAGACAAGAGAACCGTTTCAGTGGCCAGATATAAACATATTCTTATAATCTTGTTATATTGAGCAATAGGGCTTTATTAATATGAATATCAGTCGTACTATATATTTGTTACCAAAGTCAAATAAATGAAATTATATCATTTCTTTGTGAAGTTTGAGAGTATGTGTGCTGGCTAATTCTCTACATGAAAAAAGTGAAGTGAGGGACTATTATCAATGCAACAGTTCCGTATTTATGAAGACAATATCTCAGCGAGTTTGAACAACTTTAAACACGATTCGAATGTACCTTTCAAAAGTTTGACTTGCTAGCTCGCACTAATGTACATGGAGTATATTTCCCTGAGTTTCAAATTGTCCAGCAGTTTGACCCAGAGGAAAGGAATTCTCTCTCTCTCTCTCTCTCTCTCTCTCTCTCTCTCTCTCTCTCTCTCTCTCTCTCTCTCTCTCTCTCTCTCTCTCTCTCTCCCTCCCTCCCTCCCTCTCTCTCTCTCTCTCTCTCTCTCTCTCTCAGTACACTTACAATGGTTTGTGGCATTGTCTGTTTAAGAAGCACTTAGTTATGTTAACTTCGTAAATGACCGCATGAAATGCAGATGCAAAGACCCGCTATGAAAGTGATACATCTAATGTTAAGGAGTCATTGGTCAAAGTAACGATAAAACGCCAGGCTTTTAGGTAATTTGCGGTGTGCGTCTCATCGGCGTCGTGTTAGCATTTTGCCCAAGTCGCCACAGAATGCTGCTGACGTCTTCAGTCCATTATTGTCAAAAGACAACATGAACCGCACAAAACCGCCAAGAGGTCCACATGCCACTGAACGTTTTTACTTACGGTTGTCACTCTATGTTTTTTCTTTCCGAGTGGACTGAAATCAGGTGCATGCTCTCACACAGAAACATCGATGTAATAAATTGTTTTTCGACCAAAATTTGACTTTTCTGTGTCAAATTGTGAGGAAAATTTCATTTTTTTTTTTTGGCATGGAAATATAAGCTCATGGGGTCACAGTGTGATTTAAACAACTTGCTGACTAGACTGGCTGCTTGTTTGATATTCATGTGACGCTCCAGAGGACAGAAGAGATGTTCAGTTACCAGTTGCTTGTAAATGTTTGGATATATATCGGTCAATAAGGCAGGTTACAGAAAAAAGTGCAAGAAGCGGGTCATATGTAATATAGAGGTAGCTACTACAGCAAAACAAATGGAAAAAAATAAAAACAGACAAGAGGTGACTTTAAGGTATGAAGTAGTCACTCTGCACGGCACCAGGTGGTGAGGCCAGCAATAACACATAGCTGTCAACTCTCCGGTTTCACTGGAAGTCTCCCGCTTTGGAGACTCGACAATTTCTTAAAATGACAAGGATTTTGTGGCAAAATTGGTTATTTTCTTCAATTTCATACCCTTTTTTACAAGAACCTCCCGGTTATGCGTCTTTGGGGGTTGACACGTATGATAACACTTGTCGTTGGTCACGAACAACTAGTATATTGTTTTGTGCAACTTTTTCCTGTTTTGTCTTTTTGATCTTCTTGTCAAAGTTTTTTTTTAAGTTGAAGGTAAGCGTGGGCATCTACTCGGGCGGTAGTTTACACTGGTCTGGGATACAGATGTGCCACCATTGTCTTTGTGCTGTCAAGAAAGTTGCTAAAATATGCCCTATGGTGTCCAAGAAGACCGCGGTGTGATTAAGTCAGGCCGTTATAGGCGTGTTTGTAAAAAATCTCTTGTGCTTCAGATAAAAACTGTGATTCTAAATATATCCTGATTATACGTTATAAAGTATTTTTAGCATAAGGGGCACATTTTGCCCCGTGTGAAGAGTCTTTTGATGCATAGGCTGGTATTAAATCTTGTTAGTGTTACTTCATTTCCCATGAATAAGGGGCATTGTGTTTTGAAATAGACATAATTTGGTATTGTGGTCTAAATAGGTTTTGTAAAAAGCATGCTTCATTTAGGCTTATGGAATGCATGTGGACTTTTGAATTAATCAGGGATATAAATTATACACTGAGTATCATGACGTGGTCCCAGCTGAATGCGTACTTCATGCGACACCAGCACCGTTAATCGGAGTGCCATTAAAGTTGGACTACATGGAAGCTACTTTCAGCCTATTGTGTTTATTGACAATATACCACAACAAACTGTCATATTTCCACCGCTGAGTACATCAAAAGATGCTTGATTCAATGTGGCTCTGAAAATCTGTCCCGATTCTAACACATATGTACATTGTACATGACTCGTGAGTCTGCGTGACTCGCTCTTACCCTTGAGCACTTTTGTGAGCCATCTTCGATTGCTATACTGCATACACAAACAGGAATCTGTTCCTCAAACGGACTTTTTCTTTCAAAAGAGGCACTGATCAATGGTACATTACATTACAGACAAGACATCACTGAAAAACTGAAACCCTGTGCTTCAAAATAGTGAAATACCTTACGGCAACTATGTCGGTACGCCCACACCTTAAAGTGTACACAGCCACAGGAAAGCTGTGCCGGCACTAAGGCCAACCCTCGCATATGGAAAAACGCAACCATTTTTGTAAAAGCAGCTGTAGTAGCACACATGACGTCATCTCTCAAAATATCTACTAAAAAGTAGATCATAACACGCACTGTCAGGACACCAAAAGCATGTCTGCTAGCTCAAAGCGTGACACTTTCTTTTATGTTCCAAAACAGTTCGTCTCAAAAAGCTAAATACTCTGCAACACGTCGATTAACATCAATACTCGAAATCCGTTGATCAAGGTCTGGACTCTCGTGGTCCATTCATGTCACAGACAACCTCTTAATTATATAACATAAACATTGAAGAATTTCGTTTTTATTTCAATTTTTACTTGTTCTAATATTTTACCAAAAGATATTCAACACATAATTTTTGGTAAGTGTAAATTAGACATGAAAGATAATAACGGATCTTCAGCATGTAACTGTTGGAACACGTTCCAGAGTCTGACATACCCGGTCGTGTATGTTTGATAGCGGTTCCTCTTCTCGGTTTAATATTTATCTACGACAACCACATGAAAAATTAAAGAATACATGAACATGCAATGGAACCAAATAGCATGTAAAATACATTTATGTGCACTTCCTAATAAGTGCCAGACCTGTAAAGTGAAGGCTACTGTATAACATGTATCATGTGTGTGTGTGTGTGTGTGTGTGTGTGTGTGTGTGTGTGTGGAAGAAAATATTTAGGATACAAAATATAGATTTTAACCCTTTCCCCTTGAATTAAGACTGAGTCAACAGCTTTCCTAGGCATGGGTTGGACACTAAGAGCCAAACCCATGCTGAGGAAAGCTGTTGACCTGAGTTTTGTTGTCTTGACAAGTTTCATCTTCAATTCTCAGTCAAATTGTTTTTCACTGCTGTTGAAATCAGTTGAAAACGCTGAAGCAGAAAACATTTGACCACCAGCCGGTTTTGGCCGGTTTAAGGGGAAAAGGGTTAAATGTCATTTTCACCACGACAAAGGATATGCATAGATCCGAAATCATGTCTGCTCACTCAAAAATTTGAAAAGTTGTGTTATGTACAATAGGCATGCCTCCAGTGATAGCAAGGAGTACAGACAGAAACTAGGAAGATTTGCTTCACAACAAATTTGTCTGGGTGCCTTCAAATTGAGAACAGTTGAAATGCTACACTTTACCATTGTTCAACATTAAACTAAATTTCGTGTATGGTTCATTTGATGTGGCCATGTCACAAACTTATAAATTGAAGTTTGAATGAAACCACTATCTATAAAAGTTTTGAAGCTATTCAAAATTTTCATTTTGTGTATTTGCCTAATTTAAAAGCCAACAACTTTGGTTCATGGTTCATTGGATGCGGTTGTGCCACAAACCTATAAATTGCAGTTGAAATGGCATCTCTATGTGTAATAGTTTTGGAGATATTCGACTTTTAGATTTTTCAACTACAACGTATATACTGTCCATTATATTGGCAGGTGTCACAAGCCTATATATGTACATTGAAGTTTTGAGTCTATCTGCAATAGTTTGGAAGATATGGAGCTTTTCAAATTTTATTTGTGCCTAATTTGCATGATTTTAAACATCATGACTATTCCAAATGAGATGCACCATTTGACTGACCAGAAAGAAAGAAAGAAAGAAAGAAAGAAAGAAAGAAAGAACAGTGTTTAATCACACAGTGAAATCACTCTACATTGGGCACCCTTGGGACCAGATAAAAGTGCCCACTCCTGAGAGTGTCAGCCCTTCTGGGCAGTATGGATGAGTATATGTGCATGTACATGTACATGTACATTATTCATACATGCACATATACATATACAGTGTATACATATTATATTTCAGGGGAGGGTGTATACATGCAGTACAAAACTGTCTTTGTTCCTTTATTACATCAGCAGATTTTAACAGACGCTGTCACAAAACTATATGTGCATGTGCCTGTGAACTGAGACAAGCACTATACTGTCTCAGTATTGGCTATAAAGAACAGGCTTCATCTCATTGGTTACAAGCAAACAAAGACACGAAAGTGTTCACTAAGATGACACAAATCCACACACTGTTTCAAAATTCACAAAGTTGTGGAAACAGTCATTGAGGACTGGAAGACCACATGTTGATGGGATTAGCCAACTCAGCACTGTATGTAGTCTGTTTTTAACAGAGGATACACTCAGACTTGTTCTGCCTAGAAGTCCAGCGTCTTTGATCCCTTAGGACTGATAAGCCCAGCAGACTGTTAGCCTCAGGCAAATACAGACCAGATAGACAACTCAGATCTGTCCAGCACTAGGACAGACCTGTTCTTGCATGAACAGAAAGAGAAGGCCCCATATATCTTTGAAAAATGACACCACTTGTTCCTTGGCCAAGCTGAAAAAATGCCCATAATTAGCAGAATTTGAAATTCTACAACTTTCATTTTCTGTCTATTAAATTGGCAGGTGATACAAACCTATACATGTACATTGAAGTTTTGTGTTTCTCTGTAATAGCACAAGGTGCTGTCCACGAAAGTCCCATATATCCCTGAAAATGACACCACTTGTTCCTGGGCCAAGCTAAAAATGCCCCTAATTTGAAATTCTATAACTTTTAGTTACTGTTCATTGTATTGGCAGGTGTCACAAACCTATACGTGAACATTGAAATTTTGTGTTTATCTGCAATAGTTTCGAAGATATGGAGCTTTTAAAATTCTGAATGGCCCTAATTTGCATAATTTTAAACATGTCGATTATTCCAAATCAGATAGTCTACTGCCTTACTAGCTCTGTTACCATGCCAAGTTTAAATAAAGTAGTTTGCACGGTGTCTGAGGAAAGCTTCGACCAAAATATGTGGTGGAAAGAAGAACAAAAAGAAAAAGAGAAAGAAAGAGAGAGAGAGAGAGAGAGAGAGAGAGAGAGAAAGAAAGAAAGAAAGAAAGAAAGAAAGAAAGAAAGAAAGAAAGAAAGAAAGAAAGAAAGAAAGAAAGAAAGAATTTTGAGAAAACAGTATGTCTTTATTGGCACCCAAACATAATCATGTCAGCCTGCCTATTCAAGAGCATGACATATAACGTTATGTGCCATGAAGTAAAGCTCTCACTTTATAAATGACAACCGTAAAATTTCTGCCTCCTGAGGTGTGCCTGAACATATCTAGAAGGTGACGACTAGGGCCAGACACCTCAGTCCGCTGATCTTGGAAGCACAGAGGCTATGCCGTGTACTCACACATCGTCATATATTAACCCTTTACACGTACAACAACAAGGAGTTAATTTCCGACGGGCTCTCTTGGTTCATCCCCGTATGATCCACTAAGTGTAGTAGTTTATACTTCAATCTCTCAATGCTAATCAAAACAAAGTTGTGCTCATCATAATTATCATTATAGTTCCAAACATTCCTAGCAGGAAGATCTTTCATCCAGGTACTAGCATGACTGTTCTTCCGCAGGAGAAAAAAACAGTCCAGGTCATGACCTTTGTTGGCTCACTTCGTGAGTAAAGTTGTTGATTGATTCTATAAGGTAGCACTGGTTTACTCTCTGGACATTTTGAAACCTGTAATAACAGTTTATCCTTTTTTTCATTCAAGAAAATAATATTAGTTCATAGAAAATACCGCTCATCACAAGTGTGTGATAAAAATGGAATGCCATGCACACCTTTCTTTATGTTCGGACATTTGTTGAAATCTCCCTTTTATTTTTATCTGGTTTTCAATTTCTCACCAAATATAGACATGAGATTTCTTAAACATTTCCAATTCCGCTATAACACACTTTATTGAATTAGTATAACATTGTGCCTATGGTATTTGTCTGTGTATTACAAAGCTATGAGCAGCATACCCAACAATGTGTCATCGATCACCTTTAACTACATTCGACGCAGCCACAAATCTATCTCCTTGTGTTTCGTCTGATGATTAAGAAATTGTTCAATATATAAATATATATAGGAAACCTCCCTATACTGAACACCCCTGGGACCGGAAAAAGTGTTCAGTATGGTAAGGTGTTCGGTATAGGGAGGTTTTATAGCATTGAAAGTATATATTTGGGACCGAGAAATGATGTTCGGTGTTCGGTATACGGAGGTGTTCGGTTAGAGAGGTTTTACTGTATATATATATATATATATATATATATATATATATATATATATATATATATATATATATATATATATATATATATATATATATATGTATGTATATATATAGCGACACCTATGAGATTAAAGTAGACCCGACTGCCACAAGGCCAGATTCACGAGGACACCAAAGTGTGGAAATGAATTCTGTCTGATATAAAACGTTGGAAACCCCGTACCATTGATTAAACAATGATAACAACAGTAGCTTTGGGGCAAAATTAATTCATAGTACTTTACACGGGCTTTTAGAGCTACAATAGGCCATGGGCATCTGTTTTCTCACAAATTTGAAACGTACATCATTCAGTGCGCAAAGGGAACTGTGACACTATACAATACAATACAATACAATACAAACTTTATTTCTTATTTTTAAAAGCATTTCCAGATATAAGGTACAAACTTTTTAAAACATTCTGCATGTCATTGTACGGATGTCAACTCTGGTATCTATCAAGTAAGGAGGTCCAGACGTTTTATACAGCTTGGCGTAAGGCCGTTAGATACATACGGAGAATCCCGCACAGGACACACAATCGTCTGCTTCCTCTGATTTGTGTTGATCCTCCAGTCGAAACACAGATACATAGACGGTTTATAAAATTCATTTCAAAGGTGGTAAACAGCAACAATATAATTGTAAAAACATGCGGTAATCTGGTGACTAGTGGCAGCCAATCATCTGTGTCTAAATCTTTAACGTTCATAGCGTCAAAATGTGGAGTGGACAAGCACTCACTAGTGTCGTCATGCTGGCGATCACTCTTCAGTTCTCGGGATAATGAGGACTTCACTCAAGATGATGAGCAATCTGCGGCGTTTATCCGCGAACTTTGTGAAGCAAGAGACGGCAAGCTTAAAACCAATCTCTCACGAGCAGAACTGGATGAAATTATTAATTTCGTATGCACATTGTAATGTGTGTCACCCAAAACGAGTCCATGTGGACAGGGTCATCTTGACCAGTGAACTGTATGAATGACTTATTTTTTATTCCTCTTAATTTATATATATATACGTTGTATACTTTTTGCCATTTTTATATATTGTGCCTCTTGTGTACGAATAAAAGATATATATATTGTCGGCTCATAGTTTACAGATAACATTAGCCTGAGACTATTTCAACCGACATTGATAAAAAGACGTATAAAATACATAATAAAAATATGACCTAAGCCAGATAAATAATAATACATATAATAATTAAAATAGTCAGTTTACATAACTTAAACAGGTACAGATACACTCATTTCACACTTTAAAATATAGGTACGTTTGTTCATTTCACAGAATTTAAAAGGTACAATCATGCAATTATCACAAGTCAGAATCAGCATGAAAGGGAAAAAAGCATGCGCAGTGTCATAACGGAGAGGTACATTTGTTGTCTACCTATAAACCAAAATAAAATTTATGGTAACACTTTGACGGAGGGTGCAGAGATCAAAGGTGGCAATGAGATACCATAGGTCATGATAATTACCATGTAAATAAGACTCCGCCAGTGAGCACCCCATAGGACTCAACAGAAGCCCAACCAGAAACGGGGGGGGGGGGGGGGCGGTGCCAGGCCCCGCAGGATACTTATCAGGGGCTGCATATATGAATTTAATTTCAAGTCACAAGTATGCTATATATTACAAGGTCTGACCTCGGGCGCCCAATGGGACCACCACTGATCCACCAGGGATAGGCCCACGCTGGGTCCGACAGGGCACCCGCCAACATCAGATAGTGATGTGGTCTAATCGCTTCAAACTACACAATCACAATAGTCCTCATAATTCCATATTAATATTTGTCTTTTAAACTGCGCCTGAGTAATGGAACTTTTGATATTATTAGGTATGCTATTCTATGTTTTTACTCCCAGATACCTAATGGAATTTTTTCCAAAGGTGTTCTTACTATAATTAGGCTGTCTGAGATATCTGGATTTCCGTGTGGCTCTATCATACTCCAGAGGTTTAAACATTTCTTGCATGTAGGTGGGACCTATCCCATTGATGGATTTGAAAACCTCAGTGGCCAGAAGTCTAAGTCTTCTTATTGCAAGAGTGCTGGTACCAGCCTTCCTTAACAGGAGACAATAGTCGCTTTTATGGTACTGAAAACAAAGCGTAGTCCCCTTTCCTGTATTAGTTTCAATTTTTTGGCAAGTGTGGCACCATAGAGGTGCCATGTTAAAGCACAGTAATCAAAATTAGATAGAAGAAAGGATTTGAAAATGGCCATGCGACTCTCAAGGTCTAGCAAATGTCCAAGTGTCTGTAATACATTTAGCTGTCTGGCAGCCTTCTTACATGGCTTTGAAATGTGTATGTCGAATTTTAACTTATTGTCTATATTGATACCTAGTAACTTCACATTGTCCTGAGAGCTGATAACTTTGTCCTCGATGCCAAAATTGATATTACAGGAGTCTTGTCTATTGGGATAGAGAACAATGGACTGGAATTTACGTGGGTTTATTGCCATGTCATCATCCCGAAACCATGTGATTGATTCAGAAGCAAATTGCTCTAAATTTTGCAGAAGAGTTTCTGGTTCCGCACATCTATGCTGCCGTATATTTCTGTAGAGGAGATCACAGAGTGCTTTGTCCTCTTTTATCCAGTGTGAAAAATTATTGTCGCATATATATAAAGCAACTTGTTCAATAAATTATGCTGAAACTAAGTGTGAAGATGTGGTTGTATCAGGACACGGTCTTTGTCCTTTCGAAAGATTCTAAGATGCAAATAAATGCTTCTGCCTTACATTTATGCAAGTGGTGAAGTCAAACGTTCAGATATTTTATGGGCATAATGTATGCATTGTAACCATTTAAAG
This sequence comes from Hermodice carunculata, assembly GCA_964020975.1. Taxonomy (NCBI): domain Eukaryota; kingdom Metazoa; phylum Annelida; class Polychaeta; order Eunicida; family Amphinomidae; genus Hermodice; species Hermodice carunculata. Next base: position 54,642,763 of record OZ026619.1, read on the forward strand.
TATTTGGACAGGTAATGTAGAAGCAATATATGCATGACCCGTGCAGATAAATGCCTATAGTTCCTTACTTTTAATTTCTTCGGGGCAAAAGAAATCTGTTGTCTAATCAATTTAGGAAAAGCTCATTTCTCCTCGGTAATAAAACAATGTGTCCCAAATAAGACTGTGAAAAGGTGTCCGTAACACGTAGTTGATATGCCCCATTTTGGATTCTGTGTCAAAAACCATACATTTCATATAGTTTAAGGATGTCACCGATATAACAATTAAACTATCTTTGCAAAACTGCGGTCCAAAGGCTTCGCAAAATAGTGCCACGTGACGCAACTGTATTGCAAGTAGTCCACAGTAAAAAAGATTATTACTAGTATTATTCGGTACAAAAATGCGACGCCTTGCATCTGCGATATTTGTGCTTCCACATGCTGCAGACACTGTAAGGGCTATTATGTGAATTTCATTGTTCACATATTTCTCAAAATACTTCAGGATTATTTTTTCATGTAAAAGTCAACAAAAAGGAAAAATTTCGCAATTTGAGACTTTCTTTACTTTGTTACATTAATATTACAAATTACTATTTTAGTGAAACTAAAATAGATATTTAAATCTAAAGCAGAATTATTCTTTATTTTTACACTTGCAATGTGAAGAAAAGACAAAGACTAAAATTTACACAAAAATTTGAAACTTTATCAATTTATCCCATATATTCAAATATTAACCTTACTTAACCACATATGAATTATGCACCCAACTTAAACCACATAGTAAATATTTACCTCTCTATGTCTTGGTACTTCTTCAATACAATCCGCTTCATCGATCTTTTCTCAAAGACCCTACAGCGTTGCATAATAAGCTGGTTTACCTGCAAATATGAGAAAACATTCACATATATTGTATATCGAGATAATTAACGCAATGTTCACCAAATAGCAGACATGCGCAGATTCGTTATTCGACCCGAAGAGGACATCTTTGGCAGTGCGCCCAGCCAAAAGATGGAACGAACGGCGAAAACCAATCAAGTCTATTATATGAATCACACTTGACCACTAAAGTATAATTGAAGAGCTTTCAGAGGATTTACAGATTAAAAAAATGGCTTCATTTCCCTCCGCTACCTCACCATTGTCACGTTGAAGACAGTCCATGGTCATTAGTTTGCACATCGATAACGCTGTCCACTGTCGAGCAATGATAAACGGATGCGAGGACTGCAACGCGTGGCTTCACAGTGACAGTTGCTATCCGGATTACAAATATTGTCACCTTTAAAAGATGTTATTTGCGTGTTTTGAACAGCTTTAACAAAACATAGACAGCTAGAATAATATACCCCACTGCTAAAAAGATAATTGGTGATTTTCATGGCTCATTTTCTCTGGCAGATTTAAACCAAAGCTGCCCAACTTGGCACAGAAATTGGGTGTACCCGTCTCTTGTCAAAAAGTCTTTCCCTTGCACATGCTCAGCAATACGTCTATATCATGGCAGTGGGACATTTACGTGGAGTCTCATAAGGTTTTTAGAGAACATAGAAACAGAGACATCTTGGTGGACGGCATATTCCTTTAAACTTTGAGGATCAGAGAACAAAAGAATTCTTTTAAAGGACATATAATACGTTATGACAAAGATTCACAAATCACCCAACCATGTAATGAATCCTCGTGAAACGCGTTACAAAGTACATATTTTTTCTGAAAGCTGACAAGCTGAGTATTCCGTATTTTTTACACTTAACGATGTGCGGGTTCCTTGTGTAACAATACAACAATATTGCAAAGTTGCCTCCTCAATTTCACACAAAAGTCACATTTACTTTTTTTCTGACTCGATTTGAAAAATTATATTTTGGAAACGTTAAGAATATATCCTTATCTAATTAGCCGGGCATCATTTTTGTCATGTTTTGGCGTCGCTCTAAATCATACGTCGAACTAATATAGAAATCAAAGAATATACTTCTGAAAGAAAGAAATACAGAGCCATACATAAGCAAACCAAAGCATGGTAAACGAGAATTAATAAGTAACATTTTCATCAAAATAATATACATACAGACATATATTTATATTAAGTTATGCAAACAAGAAAATACGCAAAACAACCCAGACAGAGAGTGTTATCTTTCTCCAAATTTCACTCTTTGGGGTTTTTTTACTTCAGAAAGTTTTAATGTTGCACATGGAAGTTTATGTTTTAGCATATCATGCAGAAATATGCCAAAAATGGAAATGTATGACATTTAACGTACCTTATGTCCTTAAATGGGAAGCATAATTCTTTGCAGACCGTATTAAGTTATGTTTGACCGAATACATGGACATTTGGGTTTTAAATTTCTATATTTGATAATGTGATACACCCTACCGAAGACACATTCTTTGTGTTCTGCGAAGTAAGAATGCGGCCTGTACCGGTCTGAACAATAATTTTGGTTATACTGAAAAATAATTCTGTCGTGGAAATAACACTGCGTTGTTAGTGCAGCGGCCGAAGCAGACAAGGGGCTATAAATACGGAGATATCCCAACCGGAGGTATAACAAGCTAAAATTGGTACCATTCAGACCGTAAAGATGTCCAGTTTTTGAAAACTGTAGTTGCAGCTTCTGTGTACAACATACCAAATTAACCCCTTGTTTGCTAAATACCATCAAAAATTGTCACTTTCAATCCTCATCCTTTTTCTTGAAGATACGCAGGTTAATTTCAAGCAGCATTAATTCATATGTGTATTTGGTACTTGAGACCTTCATTTATGTATTTCATGTTATTTTAAGTTGTGAATTGGGAATGTAAACAATGTAGCCAGACTACTATAAATAAAGGGGATTGGAGGGTAAATTTCGGGTAACTTTGTCAATATTCTGGCCATAGACCTATATAACATTTACCCATCGGTGTCATTATGACTGCCTAGTTGAGTATAATTCGAGATGTCGAGTTCCACTTGCCATATCTGTGCATTGCTTGCCAAATTAACCCCTTGTTTCCTGAAGGTGAAAAATCTGTTTTTCACCTTCCCTTTATTTTGTTGCAATCAACAACGCTATTTCATACCAATGTCCATAAAAGCAATATATTTGGTTACAAGGAGGCATTTATGCATATCTATGATGATGACCGATGGTGTATATGAATGCGATGACCTACACCTTTGCCGAAAAAATGACATTCGGGGATCTTCCCATACTGAACGAGCATTATTTTTCAATTTTAGCGCGCAGTATAGACAGGTATTTATTTCAGAACATGGTAGTAATGCATATCGTTTTATTGGAATGAAACTGGTGAGAATATGGTAGATTGTCGCTCTTTCTCCACTACCTTAAATTAGAGAAATCACGCCAACTAGCGTTGGACCTTTTACAAACGGACAGCTAACACCCAATGGTTGACTGCATATCACACAGTTGGACAGGCTTTCTTTTTCATCTGCGCTTCATAGGAGGCGGGGTAGGGCAGGAGGGTCCATCTCATCACCCTGAAAGGCATTCGCATGGAATAGGAAGGTACTGGCCTCATTTTCAAGGCAGGGATCTCAATTTCAATTCATGCAACAAGGCCATTGGCATTGAATTTTATTTAATCATTGATGATGGCACAACTGGAATCCCATTTTCGGTGAACTGGCAATCTCTTACCACTAAAATCATACAGATTGAAATATTCGATGAAATTTATATAAATCACTTTCAGCTCTTGGCCAAATGTTTGTTTTAAACAATACGCTTGCTATTGGAGTGGTTTCTGGTTTGGCTGGTGCACAAGGATCTCTTGATCAGTTGAAATTGAAAGTGAAAGTAGGGAAGCCACAAATTCAAGCAAGTAAGTGTGCAAGTACTGCCACCTATTGACATCCTAGAGAATACAATATGGGGAGGCAATAAGCCTAATACCAAAAAAAAAAAAAAATTCTGCATAATAAAAATGTACTATTCTGATATTATTGTCTCCGTTGCAATGATTCTTCATATACCCGATACTTTTTAAGCCTAAACTACTAGCCACGGCTGGTGGTAAAATGTGCTGCAATCCCTTGCACTCCAATCAAAGTGAGTATTCCATTAAAGCTACATGTTCCTCACTGAAAATAAGTCTGTTTGACACCAGATATAATGAAACGCTGCCCCAAATTCACCTAAACCCCTTTATTTATAGTAGGAGCTATTTGGGGTAAAATTTTTACCTTGAAATTCCCATTCACATCTTAAAATGACATGAAACATATTAAAGGAGGTCTTCAATACCAAATACAAAGATATAATGAATGCTGCTTGAAATTCACGTGGCTGTTTTCAAAACATACGGTGATGATTGAAAGTGGCAATTATTGTGGTATTCATCAAACAAGAGCTTCATTTGGCATGTTGGACACAAAGGCTGGAACCACAACACCACTTTTCAAAAACTAGACATCCTTACGGTTCAAATAGTACCAATTTTAGCTTGTTATACCTCCGGGTGGGGTCCTCTACATTTTCAGGCTTTTGCCGCAACATTATATTGCGACATTGCCCTTGGTCGGTACAGTGCTGGATGGGGTCGTGGCTGCCAGAATGTAAAACACCAATTAACCTCACTTTGCATAAATATTTTGGTTCAGTATGATAGTAACAAGAACTAAATACGTTAATCATGCTTTTGACAAGAATGCGCTTTCAAGGTTTCACTTAACTGTTGTTTTAAACAAGTTATCTCCTTGGTTGGCCCAAAATGTCATTACACCAATGATACTGGCCAACGTATCTTAATATTTGAAATGGTGGTGCTGCATTAAAAGATCAGAAGAGTGAGTCTGAGGCCAAGCACTTTCTTTCTCGCGCTTTTGCTGATTGAGGAAAGTTAGACAAGAAAGAGTTAAAACTAAATAATATCCCGAAAAAGTGTAAATCATAGCCTTGATGTTGACAAGCGAGCACAGTGAAGCTTATATTTCAAAGGTCATCTCCAGGCAGTCTGTACGTGAAATTGATAAATCAGACTTTTGCTAGTTTTACATGATCTATATTGGTCCCTGCCTCACAGTGAAGGTCAATTGATATACGCTGCGGTGAAACTCTTTCTTTTCAAGGTTGATGTCTCTTTTATGGTATTATGTTTTCGCTTGGTTATCACGGCTGATGTCCCCGTCATGTCATTAACTTTTATTCGACTAGCGATATTTTTGGCATCAAATTATCAATTCAGATGAAAACATTTCCATCAGGCGGGAAAGTATTCGGGTGCACAATTTTGACACAAAGCAGTCGAAAGTGGCAGTGTAAAAATGAATGTAAAATTCTTGAAACGTTACGCATACAGGTGCTAGGATGTGTAGATAAACATACTGCTAGGGACAATATGGAGCTCGAGTTGCGGCTTTCTGGTGTCGATGGCATGGAAGTGTTGCACGGCATTTGACTTTGCGCGATGAATTCAATTGGCGAAATCGTAACTGATAAAACCCTTGTAAGATGCTTGACATAATGACTGGCAGCTATTATAACAGTTATGCTCTGTCAGTAACGCCGGCAATTCACTTTTTTGACAGGGCTTTATGCAAATTAGCGGTAACTAATATCACATGCTGTGATGTATCAGGAAGTTACCACATCGTGAAAGTACATTAAAACACTCGAGGATAGCGAATTATTGACGACAGAGGTGAGAAATTAATGCTTAATGACAGCAGTAATGATAATGGTGATGATACTAAATCATTATTTTACTTACACCCACGGGAACAGGAAAATGACCAAACACATAGGTATTAGCAGAACACAAGACAATTAAACAAAGGAGAAATAAATTCATTGTATATGCACAAATGGAAGGACTTAACAGCAAAATTACACAATAATTATAATCAAAATAGTACGATCATCCAAAGGATCTATGCCCTCCGCCAGACCATATTTTATTGAGACTGCAACACGGCACGGGTGGGTTTAAAATTCAGCAGAAAATAGCTGTCCACATGATGTTCCGTGTTATAAACATCCCATGACAAAGATCAACAAGGAGCTTCGCTGCACATACCTCAGTGACATGAAAGCACCACATGCCTATAGAGAGGTAACATGAAGGCTTGTTTCATAAAAGTTGTAGCAGGTCTATTATGCTTCATGGAATGTCTATAACTTACACGTCATTTTTTTGTATAATACATGCCCACAAAAATCTATGAGGGTGAATTGTGATACTGTTTAATGGTCCTGTGGCTCAGTTAGTTTATGCGCATGTAACTTTGATGGTCAGCTCTGTTTCATTAGACTAAGTGCATCTTCATCAAGGACAGACAGTTTCGCATTTGTAGCTTTAATCAGGTCTGTCTTTTACTCTTTTTTTCTGGCGAATTTAACAGTGTTATTATTCTCAAATTCGTTTCTTTAATTTGACTCCCACGTTGCGTTAAATGCTTTTGACCAAAATTCAGAAGGTTCTTTATCATCTTGGCTCGTAAAACAACAGAAGCGGATCAAGTTACTATGGGTTTAAAACCAGAAGTGCAAAACTTTGCAAACTATAGGAATGCCGTATAATGCAATATTACCTACATACCCGGTTTAGAGTTATCTTAATATCGCACAAGTGTGGTATTCTTTATTCTTCTTCATTTTTTTGGGGGGGGGTGATTTATTACTCATTTTGAAGAACATTTGACGAAAACGTGGTCAATGTACATATCTAAAAATATGTCAATCTTCTTGGATATTTTCGTTGTTCACGAGGTATATCATATATATATTATATATTATATATATATATATTATATATTAGTATATATATTTATTATATATTATATATATATATATAGTATATATATATATATATATATTATATATATTTGGTGCATAAAAACTGAGAAGCTAGCGTCTCACTTACACGTCAAACCTTCTGACATCTAAATGGCTCTCTTTACAAAACTATGACCAGCATACGAGACCTAAGACCACTTTTTTTCATTGGCACAATAAAAATAAATTTGCCAGAAGGACGCAGTCTTATGAGCAAACGTCAACGAGCTGAAAATATTGAAAGTTTGCTTCTTGTCAGTTTGGAAATCTTGGGAAAACGACCTGGAAGGAAAATGTAGAACGGAATGGGATCTGACTGTGTTCGCCTGGACTTCATTTCACTTGATTGTTTGTCAATGCAGAGTGGCTTTAACTGTTGAGCATCTTGGGAGCTTTTGCAATCCAGACGTCAATGAATGTTAGGGATTGGTACAGGTACTGACACAGACCCAGCCATATACCTGTATATATCAAGCATTAGCAGACATGATACATATACGTGTAATAAATCATATGCCAACTTTGTTTCTTTTAAATATATATATATATATATATATATATATATATATATATATATATATATATATATATATGTATGTATGTATGTGTGTGTGTGTGTGTGTGTGTGTGTGTGTGTGTGTGTGTGTGTCTTTTTGCCCAGAACCACTTCTTAGTAGTTACTACCCTATTCTGCAGTCCCAACTCTTTACTCTCCATGTGTGTGTGTGTGTGTGTGTGTGTGGGCGTGTGTGTGTGTTTACAAACCACAACAAACAACATGGGAAAATAATATAGAAATATTATTCAAACTGAAAAAATATAACAGGATATACAAAGTCAAAATTTTGAAATAAATATTGTTTAGTGCACATTAGCAGTTGGAACAATTTATTATGACAATACTTGATACTTGGTCAATCATAAAGCTTAAATGTAAAGTATTGAATTTTGTTGATTAAGCAGTTATGAAAAATTGCACTTAATTTTCAAAGAGGTACTGATACGGGTTGTGTGTTAAAGATGCAAAATGTTACAGTAGGTATCATTATGTGTGAACACTTTTGCTAGAAAACTCACTGTTTAATGTAAAATGATAAGCAATGAAATGTTCTGTATAAGGCAAAGGGGAATCAGCATAGATGCAATCGGCGCATGATGTTGTAAAGATGGGATCCGGTGTGCTTTTTTTGGTGTGTGTTGGTTTTGTTATAGATATATATTTCTACCTGCATAAAATGCTTCTTACTCGGCACAGCTCGGTGTGAGCTTGAAGATAAATCAAAGTTAACCTAGATATCGTAGACTCAACGTATTCCCTACATGGACTATCATGCGTAAAACGTTCCGTGTGCCCAAATGTCAGAAATGGAAAGGTATTTGGCTCCAAGTTATTTCTGTTCACTTTGCAGCTGCAAACCGTACTTCAGCCTTTGAAGTGAGAACCTCAGTATTTTTAAATTCATATTAATTTCAAAATTTTCCTTTCCCAAACTCGTTACATGGGTTTTAAAGAACACATCCTCACAAAAATACAATTTCTTATCAAAAAGCAGACATTTTGTCCAAAAATTTTATGCAAATTTCAAAAATTGTCAAATTGTCTGGATCCTATGTCACCCATTCTGTGCTAATCAATTTCGTAACTTTTCGACACATCTCGTCTTCAAATGCAAAAATTATGGCTCATTTCCGAAAATTAGGCACCCAGATGTAGGCCCTATGTGGAAAATATCAGACAAAGCTTCAATGGCACCAAAAAAATACATATAAAAAAACATGTCGAAAAAGGACATGTTTTGGGGAACCCTGGAACCTTGAAAATAGGTCAAGATCAAAACCGATACACAGCGTACCTGCCCTGGGTATGATGCTTCTCTGGCAAAAATTTCGCTATTCTATCGTGCAGAGATCTTGATATGCTTCCAGACCGAAGAGTCGACGGACGGACAGACCGACTGCCCCTATGCTATAACTCTATACCCCCCTATGTTACCCTCGGTGGTGGGGACAACACAACAAGAGAGTCGAAGCTTTTCAAAAATTTACCCTTGCGTTCGTAATTTATACAATTTTAGTGACTCTCCCTTTTGAGGAGGAAATGCTTTGTACGTAACAGACCCTTCCACAAAAATGTTTCATGCCATTTGATATGTCACAGAGTCATTATACATAAAACATTAAGTAAATATGAGTTCATTTGTGAATAAAAGTTACAACGGTAAAAAGAGCCTTTTATGGAAATTTTGCGCGTGGTTGAGAGATGTTATAGTGATTTTTTTTTCATTTCCTATTGTTTTTATTCCCGTGCCTCAAAGGCAAGGGCAGCAGTACGCTGCTTTCCTTCTCCGTCTTATAAAGATCTCGTGTCACATTTTGCTTTTAATGCTGTGGTAAATTTTATCTTAAATATATATATATATATATATATATATATATATATATATATATATATATATATATATATATATATATATATATATATGTGTGTGTGTGTGTGTGTGTGTGTGTGTGTGTGTGTGTGTGTGTGTGTATGTGTGTAACCAAATAGTACTATAGTATAGGGCGTGTATAACATTTCTGCGATTTCAAAGCGGTCTTGGATATTTATACGTTCAATGGAGAACCAATAAAACAAACGTCTAAAATGTGAGGTTTGTACTTGAAAGTATGACTCAAATAGCATTAACGTGCTTCAAATAGGATCCAAGGTGAGAAAAAAAATAAAAGTTCTTCCCTCGTATTCAAAGCACTATATAAAACGTAAACATAACCAAAAGGCAGGCACGCCAGTGGGCGAAAAGCTGAAGAAATTGGCCTGTGCTGTCAGATCCACCGCTGACCTGACTTCACAGTATAGTGTAAAACACAACACCAAGACTGCTATCGTTAACACACACTCATGAGGGATGCCATGTAACATCATACCAACACTATATTATTAAAACACACTCATGAGGGATACCATGTAACATCATACCACGACTACATTGTTAAAGCAAACCCATAAAGGATACCCCATATAACATGACAACATGTAACGCTCTGTTGTTAGTGCATACTTATGAAAGATACTATGTAGGCCTAATATTACACCAAGACTCTATTGTTAAAATACACTCGTGAGCATTCAATGTACCCTTACACCACCGCTTTATTGTTAACATACACTAGGATACCATGTGGCATTACGCCAATGCTCTACTGTTAGCAGACGCTTATGGCAAGCAACAGGGCCATAACGCAAAGGTCTAACACACTGCCCAGCTTCCACTACCGTGGTCGAGGCTCCACTGCGCGTAGTCGAGCCAACCAATCAGATTTCAGTCTCCACTATGCGTTGCCGAAAATATGTTTTCACTACGCGTATTTTAGCTTCAGCGACGTATAGTGGAGCAACTTTTGGCCCCTTTTTACCTGAAGACAAGTAAACAAATCATTTACGTTCTTACAAGCATTACTGATGTTGAAACAGCCAATCAAATTAGAGTCCCTACAGCGCGTTGCCCCCTAAGCATCCCCCAGACTCGCTATTGCTTCCTTATGTGGGCGCTCGTCGAGCGCCCACATAAGAAAGCAATAGCGAGTCTGGGGGATGCTACGAGCGCCCACATAAGAAAGCAATAGCAAGCGAGTCTGGGGGATGCTTAGGAGGCAATACAGCGCGTTGCGGAAACATGAAATTCTGTATAACGCGTCGTAGAGGCAGCCAATCAAATTAGAATATCTACAAAGCGTAGTCGAGACTTGAAATTTTCCATAAAACGTCGTTGAGGCAACCAATCAAATTATAGTCTCCACAAGGCGTGGTCAAATGGTCATGACCCGTATTTCAAAAAGGAGGTTGAACGGATATTGAATTTTACTTTTCAAGATAGCACAGCGGCGCGTTGTCTTGCCAGTAGAAAAGCAGTTCTAAGGTAAGTTTGTTAAGCAAAATTGTTGAAGGTTTGTGCAGTTGAGAAGTTTGAAAAGTAATAATATGTAGTAGGCATAGCCTAAGATGCGAGCTTCAGCATACCATACGAGTCCTTCCTCGTTTCCCTTCCCAACCTCCGCTCACCATGCGGCGCTTTAATCAATCCTTCGAGGAAGCCATTTTTCACAACAGGTGTCGCGCTGTTCTGGCAACTTCTCGCTACAATGCCGAGTATTAGTGTGATTTCGACGGAATACATATTCTAAAGCAATAAAATTATAAAACTGAGTTAGACTGAGTTGCCTGAAAAAAGTTCATAAAGTGTGTTCAGTGCGAATTTATTTTATTATTATCCAGAAGGGCATGCTCTTGATGGAAGCACTTATTTCAAGATGGCCTCGTCCACTGAGCGGAGACTTTTCATTGGTATACCACAGCAGTGGTATATCTGTGAAACACAGTTCTCATCTTTTCTAAGCGCCAAGGTCTTACTATAAGAGCTCGCTGATGCTCGCTAATATGTATAAACGGCTCACACCGTAAAAAGTGAGCGCAGCTTCAATCCTTGTGGTCTTGTGCATCTTTACTCTATTGTGCGCCACCAAACGGTCAAAATGTGGCAACAAATGTTTGCGTTTGGAACTCTGAAGTTTTGTCCACGGCACCTGTAATCTGCACACTGACACGATGTCATTCAAACCTGGAATTTGAACTGTGGAAAACTTAAAATATACAAAAGCAACTGGTTGTGCATATGTGACTCAGTTTCATAACTCAGAATAAACTACCATGCATTTTTAACAAGGTGAGATCGTTATTTCGTTATACAAAATGGCACTCCCCAGGGCGTAAATCTCGGGTGCCAGAGGACGGTCGTGATTTGTAATCAACACTATGCTCTCTCCATGGTAGGAACAACAGTCTGCACATGTAAGAAATCATAAGAGTTCGCTTGCGCTCACTAATATGTAGTAGGCATAGCCTCAGATGAGAGCGTCAGCATTACAAATTTGTAGTACCGTACGAGTCCGTCTTGGTTTAAACATATTTTATTAAATTAAAGAACATTGTTCTCGTTATAAAAATATATTTAACGATTGGGAAAGAGGGCTCAGCCCTATGTCAGTCCCTCGGTGAGAAAAGACAAGTATGTACAGGAGAGCATGAGTCGCACGTGGAGTCGGGAACATGCTGCAGATGAAAACACCCAGGCAAGACGGCGGTGCTCCGCCAGTAATATGTTTTTACACACAACCCTGTACCGGTGACTGCTCCGAAGCTAAAAATGACTAGTTATACATACACCTTATGTTGATGTTTTATTCATATTGAGGTCTTTAACTTGACGGGACGTTAGAGTCCTTATTCAAGTTCAACACTGCACTCACCATGCCGCACTACAAACAATCCGTCCGTCGAAGCCATATTTCACAACAGGAAAGGGTTTTTTTTTGCAAAATGCGTCGGGGGGGGGGGGGGGGCAAGGCAATAACTGCAATGAACAACATATCCACACTACCTCGAGACGTATGCGTCAAATATGTGTACTACTGTACTACAACAGACGCCGCGGTGTCCGCGCAATTGACCACAAGTTGATTTTCGCTACAATGTCCAGTGTTACTGCGATTTCAATGGGGTCTATATTCTGAAGCAATAAAATTGGAATCTGAATTAAAGACTGCCTGCAAAAATGTTCGAAATTCTATTATTACCCAGAAGGCAATGCTTTTGACGGAAGCGCACTTTCAAGATGGCGCCCCTCACGGAACGGTGACTTTTCATCGGCATACCACAGGAAAGGTATATGGATCTGTGAAATACAACTCTTATCTTTTTTTCTACACACACACGGCCTAACCATGACAGCTCACTGACGCTTGCTATACATACCTGAAACCAATAGTGCAAAGGCTGAGAACCAAATTTAATTGGGTCCCTCCGTTTCGCGTCGCCCAGACCATTAATTTCTCAATGCGTAGTCTAATACAGTTTGCAAGAGCGTCACTGATTGGATAGTTTGGCTACACACTCTGATAGGGAAAAGTTTTTTCACTACGCGTCGCCGAGGCTTGGCGACGCGTTCCGGAAGAACATTTTCTCGACAATGCGTGGTGGAGACTGTAATCTTATTTGTTTGCTCGACTACGCGTAGTAAAGACTGCAATCTGATTGGTATGCTTTCCGAGCCTCGACTACGCGTAGCGGAGGCTCGGCCACGCGTAAAACCTATGCGTTATGGTCCTGCTGGTTTGCCATACAGGCTCATGAAGGATGCCTTGTAACATTATACAAAGCCTCTCACCAGTAAACCAAGGCTATATTGCTAAGACCAGGGAGCAATTTCGAAGTTTTGCATATTAGTTTTCAGCTATTTTATTGGTAGACGGGACAGCTTTTGGCCACCATAAATAGATTAAGGGATGGTGCAGGAACAGCATATTCCGATCCCCAATCGACCTTCTCAAATGATTCTCCAATTATAACTGTGACTCTGAATCAGTGTCTCGACCAGGGTTCCATACAAAGGTGCTTACTCTAATATTCAAAATTCAAAACTTAGTGTAGCCTTATAAAGGGTGTCGATATTTCATTAATGTTGATTCAATCAGAGTGACGATTTCCTTCCGCAAAAGAAAAAAATCCTAGAAGGAAACCTACAGTTAAAAAAGAAGGGCAGCACAAAAGTTTGGTTGAAAAATTGCGTCCAATATGGGTTGCGAGGGCAACTTTCTTACTAGTCTCACGTGTCGAAACATTCCTTCTTTTCGTTCGTTTGAACACATACTTCACTGAAGCAAACTAAAATTTAGCCCAAATTCAAATAAATCCACTTTGTCATGTTTTGTAAATTTTGAAGGATGATCTGTAACTCTTGAGCACGACAGATTTGCGATTTTCGAAAATCAGGTAGATGATAAGATTACAAGCCGCTGTTTTAATTGCAAACCATGAGAGGAAATTTTTGTTATCGCCATGAGGACAACTCCCCAGGGGCGAGATAGTATACCTATATGTGTGTGAAACTAAATATCTGTGACATTTCCAATTGATAATATTGGCCTTTTGACTTATTATAACCATTAATGTTTACATAGTATGGAATGAAACTAAAGCTCTCCAGCAATGTGGTTACCAATCATAACATATTAAAACGACAATTTGATACAAAGTGGTAACTCAGTGCAACGGGAAAACTTATAGAGATAAATTTAATAAATCAACTGAATGCAGGCTACATATAAGGAGAAACGCCAATTGTGTAGCTTTGGTATCTGTCACTTGTGTGTCTGAAACAGGCTCCGAAATGTTGGAGTGGACGTAGTTTATCTTCTTCGATCACCTCAACGGCAGTAAGTTGAAGTAAGAGGTGACAGAGTTAACCAACTGTAAATTCATAGTCCGTATGAAGTCTCGTGTAGGTCTCACAGACTGGTGTTGTCTACTGACAATTTCCTATGTTTCACTTTACCCCGCCAGGAGACAGAATAAGTTAAAATGATCAATGTTAACGTGAATTGTGTGTGTGGGGGGGGACCAAAGAAAGAATAATATATTATTTTTCTTCTGATCAATAAACAAAATCATTATTAGCGATTCAAAGTGTAATCCAAGGACTGTGTCGATGGATAAGGTAATTTTGCACGAAAACTACGTTACGAATACAAAATTTGAGGACGGCTCGAGAGGTTTAACTTACATTCTTGGAATTCGATTGCCACAAATCCGATGTTTTATGAGCAAAACTGCAGAACCTGAAGCGAAGTTGGGGTACATGTATTTGGGGCAAGTCAGGCATCTCAGACACACGTCTTGGTATTTAAATGAAAGTTTTCACAAGGAATATGAATATAGCATTCCTTTTATAATTGAAAGCAGGTCGTCTCCAGTAGTTGGACTTAAGTCGCAGATGGCACTGAAAGGGTTAATCTCTTTTCGTCATGTATTACATTTGGCCCACTGGAAGGGCATAACTAACGGATCACAGTGTGCATATGTTTTAATCCATTCAGTGCCAACTGCGACTGAAGTCGAGGTACTTAAAAAGAGGTCCTCAGAATTATAATAATGATGCTAAATTCACGTTCCTTGTAAAAGGACCATTCATTGAAGCACCAACGTACCTGTAGTTACATCAAATATGATAGTCCGGGTTAACAGCCTTCCTAGGCGCGCTTTAGCTGCTTTGTTCCGGCAACGCTCCAAGAAAACTGTTGACTCAATACAAACTATGGCATTGAAAGCGTTAATATGTACCTCATTTTTAAATGCTATTATAGGACTATGTATACCAATAACAACGCTTCCCTGGTCAAACAAATCGATAGCCACGAATGAGCAAAGTATTTCACTGGTATAGATTTGAGCATCGGTAGCTTGGTCCATTCTTTAAACGTGCACTTGCAATTATTGTACTTGCCTGCGAAGCAGACTCTGTTTTTTTTATGTTCTGGTGTTTATGTCGCTGGGGGTAGAAGACCTGCTTCGCAGACAATTATTGTACTTTCACAAAACATAATTAAGGTCATTTTTACAGGGCACCTACCACGTCAACAGCTTTCCGCTGCTCAATCCGGACATTTGAACCCATAAGTGACCGGTTAAGGAAAGATAGCGACTCACTCAGTTTAAAAGTATAGACTGGTCAAGGGATAGACAATGAAAATCTAAAATGTAACCGCAATTTACTGGTTCGCTGGCTGCCAGAAAATTATTGTAAACCTATATTTTTTAGGTAAGTTTCTGTTTCTTTGTCAGCTATAACTTACCAGCAAACTTACAGCAAAGGACACGTTCCTCCTAAAATGGGCAGTGGCTGTGTGCTACATGTTCAGGTCTTGGACCAGTAACCTAGGCCTAATGCATTTACGTGTTAAAATAGCGACATTCGCTGGCTTATTTCTCCTATTTGAAACGTAAAACCACAACTTCTTTTGCATTCTACTTCAAGTTTATACCGGTAGCAGCAAGTTAAAATCAAGAAAATGGGGGGGGGGGTCATGTGATTAGATTTTTTTTCCAGGTGCATTTGTGTACCTTACCTCCATGATTGATCGTTCCGCGCCAAATATGTCTCCAAAATACACAAAGTTATCAAATGATTTAAAATATTTCTAGAGTAGCAATGCCTTTCTAAAACTCACAGTTGATAAGTATTTTCCTATCCAAAATGATGATGGGACTTAATTTGCGATGCTCTGCTACTGTGACATTAACATTCAACAGACACAGCAACAGTTTTCAGAACTCGGTCAAAAGTTGTGGATCAGTTGACCCGACCTTGAGGGGTTACTGGTACAAGACCTTCATAACCAAGTGGTTTCCGTCCTTACTCACTTTTTGCAACTAACCCCAACAACCGTAACTCCATAGCTGGCACTTTACTCCGAGTTTAGATAAGCAAAGTTTTACTCGTCTTTTCATGTTCTAACATCACTCGATTTCTTTCATTCCTCATTATTATCACATGCACCATATTACCACATTAGCATTCATCATTGGGCAAGTCAACCCAACCCGTATACAATATACGGGATGTCATCTGTTTGGCTCGATCTCATCCGGTCAGCATCATTTGTATTATTAAAATTTTCGAGTATATAAGTATTGTTGTACTATTATTACTATTTGCTCATGAACGTCTAATACATAGTATTTAACAAAAGTGGGAAAGAATGAAATGCCCCATGTTTTACTTTGGTAATGATACTGTCGAAGTCACTCAAAATTATCGCTACCTTGGCATAGAATTTCATGTCTCTGGTACGTTTGCCCATGCTGTCAATAAACTAAAATATCACGCTAATAAGGCCTTGTTTAAACTACTGCAGTTTCGTGTAAATATCAATGTCGATATTTATACATAGAACTGTTCAATTCCCTGATTTTGGGGGGGCCATCGCGTGTAAAGGGGCTTGAAAACAGCACCTTCGTGCTACCCTGTGACAAACTAGTCTCTGAAAATATGCATACTAAATTTTGTAAATATGTTCTTAGTGTAAACAGTAAAGCCACTAATGCAGCTGTGATAGCGGAACTGGCCAGTTACCCGATACTAATTGACAATATTAACTCAACGTATAAGGAAACATGTGAAACAGCATTAGTATGACAATAAATATCAAATTGGTTTTATGAAAAATTCACGCACGAGCAATCATCTCTTTATACTAAGAACCCTAATAGATAAATACGTAAAAATTGCAGGTAAACAAAAATTCTTAAATGTATGTTTTATAGATTTTCGAAAAGCGTTCGATTCAGCGTGGCACGATGGGCTAGTTTATAAATTATTTGACTTATGATATTAATGGATTTATGTGTAGAATTATAAGGGACATATATAACAAATCATCCATACAACTAAAATTTTCCTCGGAATTATCGGACAAGATATATTTGAGAAATGGTGTCAAACAAAGTTGTGTTATCAGCCCAGTTTTATTCAACCTATTCATTAATGATTTACCGACTATTTTTACGGAAGTATTTTACCCAGCATCCTTACATACTGAAAGTTTGAATTGTCTACTTTACTCAGACGATTTGTTACTGGTTTCTGAAAGCGAGAAGGGGTTACAATGCTGTCTAGACAAACTGTATATATATTGTAAGGAATGGAACTAAAAAATTAACATAGAAAAATCTAAGGTAGTGATATTCAATAAGTCTGGAAAGAAAATGCTTGGCAGATTTTTTATTGGAAAAAGAAGAATTGGAAATTGTAAAGAAATACACCTATCTTGGCATTGAATTAAGAGCCAATGGAAACTTCCCTGGAGCAGTGAAACAATTATGTGAAAAAGCAAGTAAATCTCTCGGTCGTTGAAAACCTACCCTATTCAGTGAAAAAAAATGATATTAGATTGTACCTAGACTTTTTCGATAAACTGATTGCCCCCAACTTTTTATATGGTTGTGAAGTGTGGGGTACTTACCTGTTGCACCCTTCCAAATGCATTTCTCTCGATAACATAAGTGGGTATTTTAAAACGGAATTTGACAAACTTTATCTATAGTTTTTAAAATACATTTTGGGAGTCAATTCGAAAGCCTGCAATATTGCAGTACTTAGTGAAGTCGGGGCATTCCCACATGCACCAAAAATTATTAAAAGTGTCTGCAAAAATTGGTACAGGATTGCAAATCATAGCCCCAGCACACTCTTATTTGATGCATACAGATGTAATTGTGAAATGCCATTAGATAAATCTGATTGGTTACGAACTGTTAAGATAACATTGCGTGAAATTGGTTGCGAAAATATTTGGTTGAATAACGGTGATGAATTTAGTGACTTCCCTATAAATTTGATTCAGGACTTATTAAAAGAAAAAATTTTGATTCAGTGGCATAAATATTTTGCTTTGCAGTCTAATCCGGACAGAAAATTGAGAACTTACTCCAAATTCAAAACATCATTTCAATTAGAAAAATATTTGATTCTTCTAAAAGACGCAAATTTGAGACAAAAAAATCACAAAATTGAGAATAAGTGCACACAATTTGGCAATTGAAACTGGACGGCATAAAAGACCGAAGAAAATACCTGAAGAGAATAGAATATGCGATAAATGTACAAAAATCGAAAATGAGTATCATTATGTTCTGGAATGTGAGAAATTTGTTGAAATTAGGAAAATATTTTCTAGAAATATGTCAGTTACATTCTTCAATTTTGAAAAGTTGAATCACGAAGATAAATTTATAATGTTGATGACTGCTGATGATCCGGAAACGTGTATGGAAATGGCAAAATTTATTGAAGTAACGGTAAAAATTAGGGGTAAATTGTGAGTACAAGATGATATATATAGCCCACTGTAACACCATATGACCTCTAATTTTGTGACACAGCTTATTTGTATTGCGACATTTGCAGCATCACATTATTGTGATGCTGATTGTACTTGCGTGAATTGTTTTTTCTCTCTTGTTGTTAACCTTATTATTGTGATGCTGATTGTACTTGTGTGAATTATCTCTCTCTCTCTCTCTCTCTCTCTCTCTCTCTCTCTCTCTCTCTCTCTCTCTCTCTCTCGTTGTTTACCTTATGTGTACGTACAGAACTTCATAATGCCATGACTGTAATTGGTACAGAAATAAAGTTCAGTCATTCATGCCTCGTAAATCTGTGAAAAGTTGGTACCGCCATAATTGTAACCAAAACTTGCTAGTGTACTCCTGCCTATTAGACATATATGCACAATTTCAGGCAGGAAAAATCTGTCGGATTAAATATATACAGAATAAATTGAATTGTGCTGATATGCAGGAAGCAGGGAGTGATATGGATGGAAACAGCGCAAATTATTACTTTGCCTCACGGTTAATAGAACAACTGCAGCTTTTGTATGAATCTCAGTGACTTAACTTTATTAATGGTGTCGGTAGAAGCGGACAGTCTAAACTGCGCACATGTTGTAAATTTAAGCACAAAGTTGAATTGGAACCCTACCTGAGTTATAATTTTCGTGTCAGAAAAAGGCAAAATTTTTGTGGAGGCAGGGCAATATACTAGGCCAAAAATCCGATAGAAGAAAGAAAGTACCCCCTCTGTAATTCTAGTAGTGTAGAAGATGAAGATCACATTTTACTGTACTACAATTGCTATTATACAATCAGGAAGGATTGTTTCGAAAAGCCAAGTTATACTTATTTATCGTTCAGTTCAATGCGTAATCCAAACAAATTTATGTATAAATGAGATCGGGTGACGATAGAAATGTTCTCCTACATGTCAACTCACTCTTTGAAACCAGGAGCGAGCTCCTTGGTTACCTAGTCTGTTACCACAGTGTGGCAATTTACCTGGGTGCACCTGGTAACCAGGAGCGAGCTCCTAGGTTGCCTAGTCTGTTCCCACAGTGTGGCAAGTTACCTGGGTGCACCTGGTAACCAGGAGCGAGCTCCTAGGTTACCTAGTCTGTTAGCACAGTGCGGCAAGTTACCTGGGTGTACCTGTGTATAGATTTACAGTTTTATGTATGTGTTGTGAATGTGCTGTGTTTTTTGCTCTTTTTTTCCACACTAGTCTGACTATATCTTGCATCTAAGATTCTTGTTTAAAAAGACTTCTGATAAAAGGTAGCCTATATGTTTTATAACTGTGCTAACAATACAGTATTGTCCAATTGAGCCTCAGTTTCTCTTTTATATTATATCGTCCCCTTTCTCCACCTCTACGGTCAACGGTTTCCTGTGTTTATGTACAAAAATAATACATGATAAGCATTATTCATTCCCCTATCTGATTTGGAAGATCTATGTATTAAACAGAGCTCCAGATAACAAAGATCGCGTCTCTTTTAAGAAGCGATAAGAGTTGTTTTATGTGATGCCATAGACGGAGAGAACGACATCACCGGGTTAAATTATTATCTAATATGAATTATGATTATGCTCATTAAGTTGTACTGTTAACTTATCTGGATCTGCACCGCAAAGGGAATAATGATGAGAGTTCCTCGATTTCTACAAAGTTTAATGCATAACTTGTCAAAGTTTGAAATAAAATTGTTACTTTTTCCATATATTGTGTATATTTGTTCCTGTCGTGTAAAAGTGACGTAGTGTTTTTCATCAATTCTCAAATATCTCAGCCGTTGCTGAACTTGGTGCCAAAGTTAATAGCGACGCAAGTCAAGTTTTTGTTCCGTGTGATCGATTCAAACTTAAAGCTGTGTGCCAAAGACAAAAAAAAAACAGGATTTCGCTCCACAAAACATAAATACGCGTGCTCATAAAACCACAAATCGATGTCCATAAAAAAGTTGTGAACTTGCAACACCCGTTTTGTTCCTGTTTTCTAAATTCACTTCGAGGCACAGTTGCACAGCCAACAGCAGATCGGCCGATTACACTTCTGTGGGGATCGTCATGTAAGTTCTTGAGCATAGTGTCCCTTATACATGTATGTAGGTACCGCTAGCCTACTAGAACCTGGATATATCGCTACTTTATAAGAGTACAGACATGATTCTATGTATTAATTCGATATTATCAGTGAAGTGAATTTTTTGTAACTGTGAAGCGTAAATATTGTGGATAAGAAGCGAGCAAGAATATTGGTATCCTGATGCAAGATCAGTCGCCGATCGACTAAGGGTGAGTGAGCAGTTTTTCTCGGCTGCAGAGGAATGCCCTGTTTTTGTGTGACCCCCTGATCTCTGTGCAGACCACAGAACCCCCCCCCCCCCCCCAGCTTTTAAGCGGGGAAAGCCAATTACACACAATAGCGGTGGTAGTTTACCCAATCCGGACATCATTTTAATGTGTTATTCACCGTGCAACTTTATATATAGTGAAACTGGATCCTGCTATTATGTAAAGCAAAATGTTAATGTTAACTCTGCGATTACAGATAGGTCAAAAAAGGTGTCGCATGGTTGCGGCTGTAACGGTCCATGAGACAGTGAAAGCACAAAGGATAGGTGTTTGTCTGCCATTATAAACTACTAAGACAAGTTAATTTACATGGAATTTTTTAAAAAATATATGAATATGAAATGCAAAAGCATCAGTATATTGTTGGTTTTTATGTTTAGGTACCCGTATTCTGTGCCAACGCCCGGTTTGGTAGGCTACAAGGTTATACTGATAGTAACTGTTGGCGTCACCTGTGTCCGGGAGGAAGCACCGAAATCAAACAACCCAAATATTTTTTGCTATAATGAGATAAAGTTAATATTGTAAAGGAGATAGACTTGATCAATAAATACATCTTGGCAAATTTTCGATGACACTTTTTTACGATCATGTTATATGAGAAGTTTTTCTTGCAAAGAACATTATTGTTCGCTGATATATTTCAACATATCATTCTGAGCATCCCATAAAATACCAATGTGACACTTTATCCGGTTTAAACATATGTTATTCCCAATTAGAGAAGAGGACTGTGTCCTGTATGGACTGTATTTTTAGGTTGTGCTTCAGTCGGTCACGATTTTGCTGATTAAGACCGATTACTCGTTCGGTCTGAACAAGGATGTAAACATATATTACAATTAAAAACTTTGGGTATCAGGCTGGCATCCATATTTTCTTTTCGAAATACTTGAAAATACTATATAGAATAGAGTATGTATTTGAAAACACAACATATAATTTTCGCTGAGAAATAGTACTTTACTAGCTGCAATGCACGTTGTCTGTGCATTGAAGCTGGCTTCGAGCTTTTGCTCCTTTTTTAACTTAGCTCTTTCAGCCACTTTCTGGTCTGTGTGGAATCTTAAAATGTTTTAAGTTAGGAAATAAGACGTATACGAAGCACAATTCTAGAAGGTTATACCAAACAAATACTATACTTAAAAAAAATTCTGATGGACTCTAGGCCTCGGGCACTATAGTTTCCACGGTTGGCAAGGACACATCGTCACTTG
This sequence comes from Hermodice carunculata, assembly GCA_964020975.1. Taxonomy (NCBI): domain Eukaryota; kingdom Metazoa; phylum Annelida; class Polychaeta; order Eunicida; family Amphinomidae; genus Hermodice; species Hermodice carunculata. Next base: position 54,664,853 of record OZ026619.1, read on the forward strand.
TGTCTCGCTCACATGTATGTAACGTCACTGGCGCCCATCTAAAATGAGTTTTACGTCAAAAGTGCCCGCCTGGTGTAAGTATAAAGTCTGAACATTTGCGTTCGATTCCGTTTCATAAAATGTCTGGTAAATGTTCGAATAAGCACTGAAGCTTAAAAAACATAATGTACAATGTTAGGGTTTGAACAGAGTCGGTTCTTGGCAATTGGGATGCCAGTGATTGATGTCACTGCTGACTATCGATGCCTTCATGTCTCCAGAAACATTAATGGACCAAATCAAAGATTATAAGTACATTATTGTATGATGATATGTGTGAAGATGTTACGAGATAATGAAACAGCTACATTAAAGTTATATGTGTGTGTGAGACAGAGAGAGAGATAGACAGACAGACAGACAGACAGAGAGGTGTCATCATACTCTCCGTCGATCGATTATATTGATTTATTGCCATTTATTCTGTACCAGTGCATCTTTATTACCTTGAAAATGATCAAAATATGGACTTTAGCGTCAGGTGGACCACATGAGGGAAGTAGCTCTGGCTTGCATGTTCAAAGCGATGGAAGTTTCTGATTGGATGTTGGGTAGTGGTACTATTTTCCAAATCCAGGCAGCTCGTATATCGCTTCAACAACAGCTACAAACTTCTCTCGATTTTGGCACCTTCTCCGGTCTCATTTACAACGGTGATGTCATAATAACTATCCCAAGTGTGTCATTCAATGAATAGGATACAACTCTGAAGCACACAGCTGTCACCGCATGGATGAGGTCATATTTTACGCGAGATAGCACATTGTTGTTCGTATAATGCAACGCTAACGCCATTTTAGTACCACTGGCTTTGCTTGCGCGACCTAATTACTTTAGCCTTTGTCAATGAAATTTCTATGCCAAACGGAGGTCGCATTTTTGCTCATCAGCAAACTCTTTCTCCGGAATAAAACTTGCTTTGTTATATGGGCATTTGTCTGCTGAAAAAATGTTTTTCTTGTAGCTATTTAACTACTGGTATTAAAGATAAACCCACCCGCGTCTTCAGTCTAATAGTCACCATATGGACTTTCGTGCGACGCACATTACCCGCACCTCCCGTGTGGGTGATGCGGTTGCATTTCGGGTCCGTCTGGTAACAGGACTGTTGACCCCGGTAGATATTAAACTGCACGTGTGAATACCTGGTGAATGCAGGTTTTAAGATCACACGTACCAATCTTTTAGCAAAAAAACGCGCTTTCAAAAACAGCAACGATACAATTACATATAATACTGCTAGTAAAGTTAGAAATAATTTCAAGACCTGTAGCATGAGAGACCAATGGACTATGTATACATCATTGAACCCGACAAACTCCATCCTGTCCTTCTTTTACACATGATCAACAGGGAAAGAAGTTTATTCCAGTCTTTTCCCATTGTGATAGATTAACGTGGTTGCATTTTGTATCTTAACATTTTGTTTTCATGATTGATTTCAGAAAGTGCACAACCCACTTGTCAACAGAGGAACAGGAGGATGAAAACAATTTACAATTTCAGAGAAACAGTGTTCTTATTCAACCTGCTTAATGTAGCCATCTTTATGTTGCCAGTGGTCTGCCTTATCGACCAGAAGGACAAAGGTAGTGTAGTCTGGAAATCCAGCCGCCTCTCTGGTCACATCGTGACCAAGGAAAAGTGGTTTGGCTTTTTTGCAATGACAACAAACGCAACATCTTCGAAAATATCCTTCACTATTACATTTAATTTGACGGAAGATATCAAACCCAAACTTTTAACGTATGTAGACATTCAAGTCGCTTCAATCTTACCAAACATGACATGTAATGAAAAATTACAGGTGATTGAATCACAGAGTGATCGCCAGGAGATTGTGCGAAACGTCATTTCGCTTGGTCGAGGAAACACGAGATACTGCGTGAAGGCAGGCCCAAAAGTCGTCTGCCAAGGGGTCATGGCATACAGGACCTCAACAGCAAGAAGAATGTACCTAGCAGTCGCAAACTGCAACAGCTCCAATGGCCTCGATTTTACATATGACGTCACAATGAGTGGTGTCAAAAAATTTTCCTGTGAACAACTTCAGTATGACAAATGCAGATTGTTCTACAACTATACTCAGTTCCCTAACACTGTGGGGTACATAAATCAACAAGATATGATGAATAAGAGTGGCATAAGAGGAGTTTTATCCGCCTTCCGTGACAAAAGCCAAGGGAAAGTGTGTCATCAATACGTCATGCAGGTCATGTGCGCCGTCTTCTTTCCGCCTTGTGAAAATAACTCTACTTCTATGCTTTGTCGAAAAACATGCCAAGAAGTAGAAGAAGCTTGCCTGGAGCTACTAAAGGCCGCTGGAATTGTTCTCAATTGTGCCTTTCTGCCTGTTTCGCTTGGTCGGCATCTTTGTGAAGACAAACAGGTGGACTGTGGCCCATTGCAGCCTCCGAAATATGGATCTGTGGACTTGATTTCAAATCATACAGCTTTGAACGCTACTGCTATTTATGCTTGTCGTCATTCTAATTACAAACTCAGTGGGCCAGACACTCGTGTGTGCACTTACTCCGGGCGATGGACGGGTGTTCAGCCAATATGTACAGAAACTGGTCTCGGAATCGTAACTATATGTGTGATTATTGGTGTAGTGTTTCTCGTGGGGTTCACATTGACCACTTTCAGACATGAAATCAAAATCTGGTTTTATGTTAGATTTTGTTGTGTCGCATCGGGCAGGCAGGAAGACCAATGCCAACAATCTGCTGATGCTTTTGTTCTTTATGATAGTCGAGACGAGAGCGCCAAGACACAGCTTCTGCAGCGCTTAAATGCACATCACAGACTCTCGCCCGGCTTCCACGTTAAGACACGAAAAGGCACACCTGGAACGCCGGTCACACAAAACATACTCGAGGATATTAACCAAACCAATAAGATCATTGTTTTGCTCTCGCGAAATTTCATAAGAAGCTGCTGGTGTCAATATGAGTTTCATTGTGTTCACAGCTGCGTAAAATATAAAAGCAGAAATTCTATTATTCTTGTAGTCATAGACGACTTCAGTGGAAAACGTGTTAACCCAGAAATCTGCGCTTACACTAGTATTCACAATGTTTTGCGCCTTGGTGATAATTTATTTTGGGACAGATTGTTATATATTTTACGTAATTGATTGTAAGCAAGTTTATATTGTAGCAAACCTGTTGATATCTAAGCCTGCCGAAGTCAATCTTTCTCCCTTATGACTTATCAGATTGATGTGATATCCACTGTAATTCATCTTTTGTATTCACGATAATACAAATAAGGCAGGTCATGGGTAGGCGAAAAACTATCAAGTTCCATGCAACAGTTAATTATCGTTTCATTTGTATACTGTGCTTCAGTACACTGTAGTTTCATTTGTACTTTGTGTTTGAGAACTATGTACAAATGAGACCATAATTGATTGCTGAATGCAAGGGGACATTTTCGCTGTATCAAGTTTAGACAATATTATCAATTATTTATTATCACCCATTCAATACATCACGAATTAGTAGCGCCTTACTCACAACATGTCGCCAAAATTCGTGGGTTTCTCGTGCTGCAACTTTTTGCTAATTTTACGGGGCAACAAAAGCCCGCTCATGAACGCAGAATTGCAAAGTACGGAGGAACTGCGAAAAGAAGACAATCATTCAGTGACTTATTGTCGCATAACGGATCTAGAGTTACACTACGATGCTAATGTAACTATAAAAAAAATCAACTATGTAGACATTTTTTATATATTTAGCATACCTGAATGCGATTTAATTTTCTCTTGTGTAAACAAGTCCTGATTAACACTTTGAAATAATTGAACGAATTTGTAAACTGATTGCAAACAATTGTA
>OZ026619.1:54671235-54701735 GCA_964020975.1 Hermodice carunculata
CTCTTTTGATATTAATAGACCCGGCCATTCTGTGGTCACAATATATATACATATATATATATATATATATATATATATATATATATATATATATATATATATATATATATATATATATATATATATATATATATATATATATATATTATCCCATCTGGGACAACTCCGAACACAGTACATCATTTGGGCTAGACTAAATACAATGTACAGGGCCGTGTTTAAACGTGTAATTTCGAGCATGTGTAGTATAGTGAGCATGCGTGAAGGTTATGCAATGAAAGGTGGTTTTACAACTGACCAAGGTTCTTTGCACATGTGATCAATATGGCGACCGGCATGGCTGTCGGGGCGCTAATATTCGAACTTTTATTGCTCGAATATACAATACAGTCCGCACGGTCCAGGAACGACTTTCGTCAAGCGTTTCAAACTAACCACGTGTGTATGATTGTTGGCATGCGTTAGACATACCGTACTTGTGACACTGTACCTCCACCAATACCAGCACGCGTCTTTGTATTGTTGAACGCGTTCACAAAATATTAACACGTGTCTAATTGATATTAATACGTGTGTAATAAATCATGGACGTGTGCATTTAAGTTATCGTACGTGTCTTATAAATAGACACACGAGGGTCATTAGAACACGTGAGCAAAATGGGCAAGTTTTTGTCACTTTCCCGACTCTAACACGTTTCATAATTACCAAACACGAGCCCTTAAATGTATATTACACACGTGTCCATACTTAGTTGACGCAAGTTTAAAGATATATATGAGTGTTATTATTTAGTGGACGCGTCCAACAATTTACAAACATATGTACATTTAATGACACGCGTTAGAAACATGCTATTTATGGCAGTGATCCCCCCCCATATATTTAGGAATGGGGATCTTGTACAGTTGGTATGTGCGTTTCCTATTTTCGGCTAGGTGATTGGTGCCGAAGGTTTCTGGTTCGAGACCCGCCCGTTCCTTTGTCACAAATCACACACACACACACACACACACACACACACACACACACACACACACACACACACACGCATATGTATATATATATATATATATATATATATATATATATATATATATATATATATATATATATATATATATATATATATATATATATATATATGAGAATTTGACTAATGGCCATGAGGCTAATATACAGCTATTCTCCTGTAAGCAGACAAATAATAATCACACTGTATGTTGATTTATTTTCAAGATACAAAAAATACATAAATTCAAGTGTTATATAGTATTACATACAAGGTATGTATGTATGTATGTATGTATGTACGTATGTATGTGTGTGTGCTGAGATTAAGACACACTGAGTGACACTCTCAGTCTTAATCTCAGGTGTGTGTATGTATGTATGTGTGTGTATGTATGTATGTATGTATGTATGTATGTATGTATGTATGACTTTAACATGCTTTGTTTGCGACATTTACTATCCGACAAAGCATTCAATGTAAACCTGAGAGCCCCGGTGAGTGAACTGAGCGAGTCCTTGGTGCTGCCAAGTCAGATGTGGCGAGAGTGTCATGACTGATACCTATTCTGTTTTTTCTCTACGTCATGCGACATGTAAAAGGCACATGATCCCATTTGACTTTTTTATCATTTAAATGAAGAGTGCAATCTTAAAATAAATATATATTATACCTTTTTTTGTTGGTGATGAAAGGTTTGCATCAATTTACACTGTCCCGTTAACCACAGTCATGCATTCATGAGAGTATATTATTTAGAAATTTAACGGGGAGAGGGTATATGTTATATCATATGGCATCACTGTCTAATATATCATTGAGTATCGTGCCTGTGGTCACGTCTTCAGATGCAGTTGTGTCGATTTCATGTCAATAACAAATGACAAGAAAAGGAGAACTATTGTCTTGTAGCTCACGTAGCATGACCTTTCTTTCACGATCTTACCTTTTCCCTTTATCAGTTGTACGTCCATCATTTGATTCCTTTGTTTTGCTCTTCGATTTGACTTGACTTTATTGGATTCTATTCTGTTCATGCCTATTTCTGGTTAAAAAGTAATTTCTTTTTTAAAAAAAAAACTCATTTTGTAGCACATATGTCCGTCTTTACGGATAAGTTTTGTGTGTGCTCAATTCCGCTGAAGAAACAAAACGTCAAAGAGCGACAATTTGGTTTTCTTTAACAGTGCATGCATGGGGGAGGTTAATTTGTAACACCTTTGTCTGATGTCAAATGGAAGGCAGTCATTCTGTGCTTCAGCTCTTCAATAGTCAAGTTTATTTGGTGTCCCCTCTCTGAGAAGGATCCCGAATAAATATGGAATCCGTTTCCCGGGGTAAGTCTAAATTTGAATTTTGCGTATGTTGATGGATGAATGACCACTAAGTCTTCTCATCACAGGCAAGAACTTTTGTTACATTATTTATGGGGCATATTAATCAACACATTTAAATATGCTGCTTTACATATTCGTATTGGCGCTGTAATTTTCTTTGTTTTTCATACCCTACTGCTTATCGTTGTCATCCAGTACTATCAACATACTTTATGACTTAATAAGCTATGTATGCGAACTGGTCACAGGCACAGAAGCCAAAGATGGCAGCCATCTGGGTTTTGGCTTTTTTTCTAGTTTCTGTAAGTAGTTTGCGTGTGTAGCTCTAGTTTTCTTTTTAAGCCAATCTTCCCGGTAGTATACCTTGGAATAACAAGCCGTAAGTATGCTTATTACCAATTATATAAAAACCCGCCGGTACTTTCGGATCTGTATCCACTATCTGGGCAACCTTTTCCACTAAGCTCCATCTTTGACTCAGCTTGGTCACTTGGCTGCTGTGCCCAGTGATGTTACTTAATTCATACCCTGTGGGCGACTTCAGTTAGTACAGAAACACATGATCCATATTCATTAATTCAAAACCCAACAATGACGGCAAAGAGATTTCAGACTTGCCAAAGCATCAACATTTCTTTTCCAATACCAATGTGAAGAGACAAATTTCACTCCTGACTTGAGACAGGCAGTCACCCATAAAAGGCAACTGGTGGTTTTAAACCGGTCCTCTCAACCTTAGAAATATTCATCATTAACTGCAGACACTAGTTATTTTTCCAAAATGTATACAATATTCCTATTCTGGAGCCCGCCGCTGCCAACAACTGGTAATTTCAAGGCATTGTATTTACTAAAGTTATTATCATCGGTACCACATACTTTCCTAATGACAATGTCGATAATGAACAGAGTACAACACTAGGTAATGAAATTTTGGAAAATATATCCTCTCTTAACAGCAGACGCCATGATTTTATTTTATGTGGTGATTTTAATGGTAGACTTCCTGAGTACAGAGATTGTGCCAGGCCAGGTTTTAATGGTGATTTGTTACAGAATATTATAAACACATCTGGTTCTTCCGTTATGAACAGTTACCCTGGGTGCTCTGGTAAATATGCTTGGCATAGGGGGAGTCTAAAATCTACCATTGACTATGTATTGTGTAACGATATATTATACAAAAAAGTGCCTGCAGTGTACATTGACGAAGCCGGGACAGTGGACATTGGCAGTGACCATAATACTTTAAATATTATTTTTCAACCATTTTCACAAAATTCCCGTTCTGAACCCAGTCTTACAAGAGGCAAGCCATACACGAAATGGAATATTAATGATAATACCGATTGGTCTGCTTTTGGTTTAAACATATTTTACTCGTGAAAAGTACAATTGTACAATTTTACAATCCTGGTTGTAAGCACGATTGGGAAAGAGGGCTACGCCCTATATTAATCCCTCTCGAGAAATAAGACAATTACAGATATGACAGCACAAGACGCACGTGGAGTCGGGTCTGCTTTTCAACTAGAACTAAACAGTGAACTGGTATCCTAGAATTGCAATGCTTTCCTTTCAGTAGATGATGCTTGGAAGAATTGGAAACTTTTGATTACACAGGCTGTAGATTGGGTAATCGGTAAGAGATGTATGTATAAACGAATGTAAGAAACAAAATTTTGATCAAGTCATTAAAAGTCTTATCGAAAGCCGCAGAAGCGCCATTAGATTATTCAGATATTGGGCTCGCCATGAATATAAAGATAGTAATAGTCTGCAAGCCATTTTGGAGGAATATCTTCGAAGAAAATGCCTGGTTTGTGATACAATTAGAGAGAAAAGAGTTCATAGTAAAGTGAAAATTATGATCTTGAATCTCAGAAGGGTACAAAAAATACCCGTGCTTACTGGCGTATGTTAACACGTGTGAATGGTAACCTGTAGCATCCCCTAAAGATATGCTCATGATACAGAGGTGATTATTGATAGCCCTAAAGAGATAAATAAGATACTAGACGAATATTGGCAGCGTTTGGGAAAAGCTGATACGGTAACTCAAAATTTTGATAATTTGAAGGAAGATGTCCGTAATTTACTTTGATGTAGAAGCAATGCCAACAGCTTTACTGAATATTGTCATAAATGAGAATTTTGTTCATGGGTCCATTAGAAAGCGTAATAACAATAAGTCATATGCAGCTGATGGCATTCCTAATGAATTATTGAAATACAGAGGTTATCATCTTGTAAAATCTCTTGCAGAAATGTTTAATTATTTCAAACTTTTGGAGCGCTTCCCGAACAGTTGGTTTAGAGGTATTGTAGAACCATTACATAAGGAAGGTAATAAAGAAAATTTGGGAAACTATAGGGGTATCACTTTAACATCCAATGTATGTAAAGTGTTTGCATCTGTAGCTGAGCATCGAATGATGAAGCACTTTGAAAGTCATAATGTTTTGGGAGAACTGCATGGTGCATATCGGAAAGACAGAAGGTTAGAAGATCAAGTGTTTGTATTGAAAGGGCTGTGCAGTTTAAGAAAAGATCAAAAACAAAAAACATGGTTAGCTTTCCTCGACATAAGTAAAGCATTTGACTATGTCAATAGAGACCGATTGTGTCACTCACTCGGGAAAAAATGGTATTCAAGGTAAGACATGGCGCCTCGTTTACAATCTGTGTGAAAAAATTGAAAATAAAGTAATTTTTGGTCCATATGAGAATGAATGGTTCGAGGTTATCAATGGTGTCAAACAAGGATGCATGATGTCACCAACGCTCTTCTGAATAATAATCACGGGTCTAGAAAGACTGTTGTTTAATAAAAACCTTGGTATTTCATTCCGAAACGAACTCATACCAGCTCTTTTCTATGCAGATGATATTGTGCTACTGGCAGATAGTGAAGCTAAATTACAGAAAATGCTTAATGTTGCACATTGTTTTACTGAAAAGTGCAGGATGGAGTTTAATGGTGATAAATAAAAAATTATGGTCGTTGGCAAAAGGATAAATAAAGAAAAAAAGATGAAAAGTAGGTAATTTGAACACTTGTGAATACGAAACCTTTAAGTACCTAGGGTTTATTTTTACTAGAAGTCTGGCAGACAGTGTTCATATTAAACAATACCTGAATCCCAAGGCACAAGGTCTCAATAATTATATGAGTAGTATTTGGGCAGGCTATGAGAGTATTAATAGTTTCTTTAGGAGATAGCATACGGAAATACTTAATGATACCATCTCCAGAAAGCAATACAGTTATAAAGTCCATTGATTATTCGGCTGCAAGGTCAATCATACGTATAAGGGCGACACCAGCTATTGAAGCTACGTTGGGTGAACTTGGTTGGTTGCCGTTAGGACATAATTTAGACCTAGCCAGGGTCAAATATTTCCATCGTTTAAGGTTTGGCATCGATGAATCAAGGTTATGTAAAAAGGTGTTTAAGGAAATGGAAATATCATATGAGAATGGGAATTATTCTTCATGGCCATATGTGAAAGAGATCCGGAAATTTTATACAGAAGGGGGTTTGGACAATACAATGTACGGTCGAGATGGAGACTGGCTCCTTTCATTCAAGAAATTAAGCATTTATAATCATGTACACAGATTTTTCAGCGTAATCGATAACAAAGCATCTTTGTCAAACTATAGAATCTTGAAGAGATCTTCATTCGGAGAAAAGTATATATTTACCATGAAATATTTCGAAAGTGCACGTTTAAAATTTAAAGCAAGAACCGTATGCCTTGGTATTCAAGAGGATCTTTTAAGATGGAAAAAAGTCACAGATAGTAACTGTCCACTCTGTCACAACAGTCGTGAAAATCTGCAACATTTCATGTTTTTGTGCCCAAAACCTACTTTCAATTCGGTAAGAAATTTGGAAATGGGTGGAAGACGAATTATCAAGGGGTGACGGAGGCGCATCTGGGAAATTTTTGCTGCGTCTTCCCTAAACTCAAAATTGTCTCGCCTGCTAGGTGATCTTGTTTTTGATCACGGGAATCAAGTGGGATGGCTTTTGGATGCAGAAAGCAAACAATACATAACATAGGCCTGGAAGGTGAGAAGAGCGTTTGTGGAAGGGACCCAATAATTATATGTAGATACATAGTAGTTTTTTATCTGGTCAAACCAGCAGAGCCAGTGTCCGCTGCGGCGTACTCGTTACGCCTGTGCGGCTTCGCCCCCCGCCCCCCCCCCGGTCACTCTACTACCTCTTTAAAATATCCAATCGGTACTAACCCGCACGAACGTAGCTGCCATTTTGGAAATTGTGGATTCCAGATCCAATGGTTTGTAAATGAGGATAGTAATTAAAAGATCTTGACAGGGGGCAGGGGGTGATAATATATGTAACCAAAACTTCATATTTTGCAAATATTTCATAGCATCAATAATGATATGATATATGCTGTTTTATGGTGTATATTATTTATTAGGTCTCTTACTCCCACAATGCATTGTGCCATGTTCAAAATGGCGCTGGCCAATAAGTGCATGATTTGTCAGGGTATCATGTTGCATTTGGATTTGTAATTAACGATGATACCTGCTTCAGACACAATAGAGTAGGCAGGTTCAAGTTCAGTTAGTAAGTTATGTTTTTTAAAATACTTTACCAACGGTTTGCCATGGTAACTCAGAGAATGGACACCTGGAACCTTGCGAAACATTACGATAGCGATCACCGAACAACATTGGCTATGCAGCTATGCTGTTTCCCCAGTCCAAGTTAACCCTCCAGACTAAGTTGAAATAAAATGTTGTGTTTGAGTACTTTTTACTGCAAAATAAAGGCATAAATAAAGCTTTCATGGTCGATCATTTTTATTAGGGAAAGGTGGCTTGAAACTTTTTTTTTATGTGTCATAAAATTTGTAAGGGTCGGACCTTTTCATAAGGGGGCAGTCGGGTTACCTGCACCACACATATATTTTTTGTTAGGCCTTAGGTGACTTGGACATGTATTGAAACTTTTAAACTGAATGTTTTCCCCCTTTTACACATTACCTCCTTTGCCGTCAGTTAAATGTTTTACCTGAGCACAGCCAGAGGCACTTGTAAGGCATAAAATAGAAAGTGAAAGACGTAAAAACAAAGAAATTCCCAATATTCCCACTACAGGTCCAAGTCTGTAACTCTGTGTCTAAAAATGTATTATTTCATAGTTAGCCCTTTATTTTTCTTTGAAAAAATAGTATTGTGCAAGAGGAATTTAAATAGGGCCATGTAAAGTTTTCCAATTGTCTTTTTTTTTTTAATAAAATATGTTTAAACCAAGACAAAATTGTTCACGGCGAATGCACACGTCTCAGATATGTTGGGTGTATATTAGGTCACACTTTGGCAGTAAAGTGTGTAAAATCAAAGAAATTCCCAGTACAAATCCGAGTCTGTAAATCTGTATCGACAACTCTGTATATCTGCAGTTTACCCTGGGATGGGCCAGGGTCCCTTGATCAATAAAAAGCACATAAGCTTTCATTGCGTGCTCAGCAAGGATCTATGTAAACATTCTCTGTACTTCAGTGCGCAACCCATGAAGTTATCCTTTCTAAAGGTCACACGTCGTCCGCATAGCTCCTTCAAGCGGTACGAAACCTGTCCGGAACGTCGTGTGGTGGGCTTCAGGGAGACATGCTCAAAGCAGTCGGGAGGGTACAACAATCTTAAAGGATGTAAGATCCTGCAAGAAAGGATGTAAGATCCTTGAAGGCTGGTACGAGGGATTTTGACCGTAATGAAGTCAGGATGCATTTAGCATGCTCGAACGTATGTGGCATGCACCCATATGCATCACGGTGACCAGATCACATATTTGTAATTGGAAATACTTTTTACATTCAAAGATAAACAAACATCGACACTTTATGCCATGTTTTATGTATCCTGTGCACATTCCGGTAGCAATACGGCAAATTATGATGGATACATTTTACCAAACAACTGCATCCACGGGTTTAATTCGTATGACTTCTTTAATTTATGACAATCAATCTGTTTGGTATGTGTGGATTTTCATAAATATATTAGGGTCACCTGTCACATTCCCGACATAACGATGCGGTTTTGAATTTATTTCGATAATTGACAACCACGAGAATACAGCAGTTTCCGTTCGCCTTCAGAAGCTCATGATCTGTGAATTGATATCTAATACGTGTTTTAATTATCCGAATCAATTATATTTATCACTAAATTGCTTTAATGGTCCAAACGTTGTTGCTAGCCTAGAAAAAACAACGGATGCACAGACGGCATCCTGTGTTTACATTCCTGGTGACCAGAGATAGTCACCCTGAATTTCGCTCTGCTATAATGGTTGAATGAGGTGCATTTTTCTGCACCTTATTTATCTGTTCCAGGACCGAAATAAATACTGTAAGCCGATTTTATTCCCTTGAACATAATAAAAAAATCAACCCTTTACGATTTCCATTAAAGGCCAAACATATCAATTCACACGGGGCTGTGTTTATGTACACTGTACATGTAAATCTAAATGTATATTATGTATTTTTGCACATACACATAAATATCCTTATGCATATTTATCTACTTGGACCTGGTGACCATATCCTTGGATACCTACGAAAATGAAAGTCATTATTATGGTACGTCAAAATATAACACCATATCACTACATATCTCTCGGCACGGAAAATATAGCACTACCGATTACATGCGTCTCTGTAGATGATCTGAGGAGTGCAGAAGTTCACCGACATTTTGCGACTTGCACAGAAGTCATTGCCTATTCATTGCCCAGCTGAATGTTATGAAATGTGCAAAAAAGCTTGCTTAATTGTAAGGACAAAAATATGTATCATCACAATGCGTACAAATATCTCTCCAGGCACAGTATATATAGGACCACAGTGTCACACACAGTATCAGGGTAGACTCTTTGCAGTTTAGATGATTTTAACCTTTGGTGGCCTGTTGAAGACATTGCTTTTATCCTCAATGGGATGGAATGCTGGATATTTATAGACATGCTTTTTGTGCCTGGGTAGCATGATGTTGACAATATAACTTGATAGTGGCAACAATGACAACGATGATGATTATGACAATGAGGATTGTTTAAACATTTGATCAACATGTCATTACCCGGGAGGTCTGAAATACACCATAATGTCTCGTATCTCTTCTGGCATGATATGAAGAGTGTGGTTTAGGTGGGCGTGGAAATAGAATTGAGCCCATTCAGTGCATAACAGAGCTGCCGCAGCACAAGTGAATTCTGACGTTGAGTGGACAGTTATATTGTACATCAGTCTCTTGGGATAGTGCCAGGATCATAGTACAGATACACGTACAGACAGCTGTCTGTTTTCAACAGGTTCAAGCTTGCAAGTATGCGTGTTGTTTATTCTGTGGTATGATTACGGACAGGTGTGGTTCCTCTTTGGTGTTTCGCCTTCTTGAACGCTGATAGACTAATACTTTGATATTTTCTACAAATTTGGTTTCATATGTGTGAGTTGTGATTCCCCAGCTCCTTGTTGGCAAAGCGCAGGACCACCTGTTTCGTCCAGTAAATTTACCGCTTGGTGCTACATTTTGGTGTGACATTTGCTTGAGGTGCTGAAACGTGAACTTGGTCAATTTTGCATCGCCATGTCCTTGCGTTCAGGTTTGCTTGTAGTAGGCTTTTTGTGCCTAACCCACCTATGAAGTGAACTCATGTTTTTAAGTGAAACTACAAAACATGCGAGAATGGGGATGCATTGGCTGTTACGGCCTCATCTTGAGGGATATTACATGTAAACTGTGTTCACTGAATGCAGCCCATACAGCGTTCATAAAGAATTGGACTTTTCCATTCACAGTACCAAGCCACTGAAACAAACACAGCTTCTCAGGTATTTCACGATCACCTGACCAACAAACTTAATCCATTAAGGTCCCCCTCCCCCATGGTCTTCATGGTGTTGTATTGCATTTCCAAATTAGTGAGGCTACTTGCAGTCCGATTAGTTATTTCTTGCCATATCATCATTTAATCAATATGGAATAATCACAGATGTTAAAGTAAGGACTGAAAGGGCGTGATACATTTGAAAAACTATATGGTTTTCATACTCAGAATATGATGCCAAGGAAATGGGCTTCGCACGGGCCATTAACTGACGATGGGCTGAAACTAAGAATGAAACCACGGTTATATTTTGCAGACAAAACGAATACTTGTTTCACAAAATCCAAGTGGAAAATAAAATCTGGTTGTCATGCGAGCGCTTCACCTTTCTCGTCTGTCATCCTGAGGAAACACATTATTACGATCTGTACTCTTCTTTAAGACATCATGGCACAAGGATATCTCATGTTCGCCTGGTCCTGCAATTCCAGGCATCATGTGTTCGTCCAGTGAAACCACAGTAATAGGGTGTGCGTTTGCTCAAATTATGTAGTAATTACGAGAGAAATAATGTCCAGGTTATCGACAGGATAAAGAAACAAATTTTTTCCCCTCATTGGTAGTAATGGCGCTGTCGTACGAGAAATATGATCCTCTGACTTAGAAAAGAACCTCGCTATCTGCATATAATATTGCTCACACGTCTATTGCCAGGGACTGGCAACATAAATGAGACCTGTCTCTGTTGGCTGCATACAGACAGAATTCGACTATGCCTATATGACATAAACACATACTGACATTTTCTGGTTCAGACTTGCCGGCACTGAAGGTTGTTTTGCTGTTGTCTGATAAACGTATAGACAGTGAAGGAAATGAAATGCTCTCCTTCTTTCTCTTCTTCTGTGAAATGGTAAGATGGCACCCCATGGCAGGCCCCTTCTAAGTCTGAGTCCTACTCTCTTAAATAGCATGTCACTCAATTACCCTTTCTACTTGAAACCATTAAATCGGTGATATGTGCAATAAATCCATTTGAAACATGCATGTACTCCTACGCTTTTTCCAATTGTATTTAAAATCGACATAACTGGAGTCTATATATCTGATATAGGACATTGATTGACCGATTTACACGTTTAGTGACAATGGGTGAATACGGAACGTCATTTCAAAAACAATCTAATTTCCAATTCTTCCATGCCGCCGCTCAAAATTGTATGAGATACACATTAGTTATCCTTGCAGTTAACCCATGTGTACACTCAATATGATAGTATTCATAGGAACGCAACATGGCTTTAACGGCCGCCTGGTCCTCTTGCACACCAGTTGATGTAAGTGTAGCTGTTTCCAGGTACAAACTCTAATTTTGAATTAGTATATTGGTATTGTTTTAATGATATCCTATTATAAACTAAAATCTTAGACGCTTTCAATGAACAGATTTTAATTTCGATTAGAACAAAGAACATGGAAGAATATGTGAATGCATTGTTTTACATGTCAGCACATCATTAGGCGTCTGCCATGCTACGAAGCATTGGCAGATTAGCAGTTTTAGTCTGGTAAAATATTATACACGTAAAAGTATAGGTAACTTGGACATTTGTTGAAACATGTTTAAAATGGATGTTCTTTCCGCTTTTACACATTGCCTCCTTTGACGTCAGTTTAATTTACTTGTAACTTGGGCACAACCGGAGGCTTAAATCTGGCATGAATTACTGCGTAGAAAATATCTATGTCCAAAAATAAATACCGACAAGGATTTACCAGGTCATGATGCAAGCCTGTGGTTCATACAAAGTTTCTTACTTTTCATAGTTACGTTACCTAAAGCGAAGAGACTGGCTGCTCCGGCAGACAGTTGTTATCTTTGCGGAAAATCTGGTCACATCCAAGCAAATTTAACCAACAACCAGAATTCTTGTCACCGATTGGCTGATTTCCAAGGTGACTCCACGCAATTGACCGTGACAAAGCAGCAGGTTGGGTCGATTACATTCAAGTAATTGCACAGTAGTGAAGCAGTTGATTAAATGATGTACTCTTTTGCCAAGTACAGTTCTATGGATGATGTACTCTGTAAATTAATGAGACAACTGTAGGACTTGCAACGTTTTGAAATACTTAAGATGTATTCCTTATCACATCATGATTGATATCAATTGACACACAGGTTTTTGTGGATAATCATGCCTGAAGAATATGACATTGTCATGACCAAACTATACACCTTCAAAAAAGTGGATCATCCTATGACATGTGAGTAGCTTACTGGACCACTTGAGGTTCTTAATGACAACATAGGGAACATTTGTAAATGGTATTCACCACGTAATGCTCTGCAGCTTTGACCAAGGATCTTATACAAATACAAAAGTCGAGGTTTGTCTTTCCATGCATGCGAAGTCTTACACTTTCTATCCAACGCATGATTCTCTGGGACTATTGTATGGTACATTTTATGAGGGGAATCTTCTAACTAATCAATGTGTTGGCCTTTAACATCAGGAGGGAGGAGGGTTGTAAGGGCTGCATTGTTTCTGTTTTTATTGCTCCTACTTTAATTGGTTGAAACTTGAGCTTCAATTGTTTTGGATAAAGTATAGATTCCAAATGTTACTCCCATGAGCCAGGAAATTCATTAAAAATTATGTCCAAAATGCTAATCATATATAAGCCACCTAACCTCGGTACAGGAACAAAAATCTTGTACAATATCATATTGGACCTTTTTGATATCTGTGAGATGTTGCCTGCGGAAAAAAGCTTGGACAGGAATATGTAAAGGGGACGATTTTTTGTCAAACGGCTGAGTTTCTAAGGTTCATCAAAGTATAAAACCAATCCCACAATTTGTCTCTTTTACTCCACTTATTTCTTTCAGCGCATGTCGGAATAGTTTTCCCAGAATATCTCTGAAGCAACTGACTCAATGAACAATTTGGATGGAAGCACAAATGTTTCTAAATTTTGACTCAATCCAGAATCTCGAACATGAAGGTCATGTGACCTTCGAAAAAAGAAATGTATTACGTTTTCCGTTAAATCCTCTATTATCGCCCATTATTCTAACTAGAAAAAAACATATACATGTTTATGCTTGAACTACCATTAAATGCAATGTATCAAGGTTATAAAAAAATGAGAGTTTGCACAGAGGAAGTTCTTTCTCCACGATTAGAGAAATCTAGTTGATTGGTGCCATTGTCTACCTGTTTCCAAACGCCAATCTACAAAGATACATTTTTTGCCCACAAAATGGCATCTTTCAGATCATTTATAAATGCGTAAGATGCCAAGTGGAAGTAAAACAAAACTATTTTGTCCACTGAAAATTTTATCAACCAATTTGCCAGATATTCGATAACCTGACTCAAGTCTGAATGGACAAAATTACTGTAACCGAACAATTGGAAGGTCAAATACATACGGTTGTTGAAAACCTGTGTGGAGGTTTTTTCGCCGGTCTACACCATCGTCTGGGTCAATTTTCAGGACGGGATTTACCCCCAGGGGTGGCTAAATGCCCTAAAATGTCATTACATCAATATATTGCACTCATACTCAGTTTATGCAACACACAATAGATCACCATCCTTTGGTGTACTATTCTTCGCTAATGACCCACCTATGGGAAAACATCCTTTTGCCCATAACACAAAATTTGATAAATTCATTTGCTTGGTATAAGGCGAAAACCAATTTGCATCATATGAAAACATCGACAGTCATGTGGTCATCCAAAAACACCCATTTTTTCATTCTCATTCCACGTCACCATTACCATTAAATGTAATGAGTGAAGGTCATCAAAACAAAATGATAGCACAGGCGCACAGACGCTTTTTCTCTTTAGTCGCTTGTGCTCAGGGATGCCGAGTTCAGGATTTGAAATACCTTTAAATCTGGACATAAATTGACGATTCTCTGTGTTCGTCCTATGACTCAGCACACTGTGCCAGACACCACTTCGCTTGTAATGGATCTAGACCCAGTGCTAATGATTGTGCTGATGATTGCAAATCTCAGATTAAGGCTGGAGACTCCGAGGAAGAGTAAAGTTGTCATGCATGAGCTACTTGGCCAGGGAGCTTTCTTGAATTCGCTCCCAAGGACAGTTCCCATGGACCAAGAAAAATAGTCAGAGGTTGTAGCAGTTGAGAAGAGCATAGTCCATATTGGCCATGTGGAATGGTCGGAGGTTATAGAGTAAAGAATATAGTCATGGAGGACCATGGGGAATGGCAAGAGGTTGTAGTACGCTACCAAGAACACCGTTTGGAAATATTACGGTTGCCAGGGGTTTTATCATTTCATTAAAGAAATGCTCCCCATAAATTATAAGGAATATAGTTAGGGACAGTAGCATTCAATCAAACACAGTTTCCTGGACCTGTAAGAAATGGTGATAGGTAGAGCATTCCATCAGTGACCACTCGTAAAGGATATGGTCAGAAATCCCGGCATTCGAATTAGGGTATAATCATCGATCAATTTGTTTTAAGCAGAATGTATATTTTCTGCCCAAACTTTTTTCCAGTTACCGCCCAAATCTATCATCTGCTAAATCGGAATGTTATTAACGACTTAGGAACAGTAACATTCAATCAAACACAGTGTTCTGGAATTGTAAGCAATGGTGAGTGGTGCGAGCATTCCATCAAACAAGCAATGCCCTCGGAACATGCATGAGAAATAGTCAGAGTTGTGGGTACAGCCTTCAATTAAGGACGCAGTCCTTGGAAACTATAAAAGGAATATTCAGGGTCTTTGTAGCCTTAGGTCAAGGATGCAGTCCTGGCCACTCGTAAAGGAATGGTAAGAAATCCTGGCATTCGAATTAGGATATAATTATCGATCAGCCTGTTTTAAGCAGAATATATATTTTCTGTCCAAACTTTCCGTATTACTGTCCATATCTGTCATCTGCAAAATCGGTATATCATTAACGATTATTTTGAAAAGTTTGAATGGTACCCTATGCCTGTTAAAAACGTGTCATTAAAAAAACAAATAGGAAACAAACCTTGTTTGGTCAAAGCACTTGCGTTATCCCCGAGCACGCATTGGGACCCAGCACTAGGAGCCCTTCCTTGCTTATTGCCTTTCTCCTCCGTTCCGCCATGCACGTTCCCTTCCCACTGACATCACGCTCCAATTGTCTTTCGCTACTTTCATTGAGGGGGGAGGCTCCAGTACCCTGATACGGGTTATAGTTTTGCAGTGAGACAAGGTAAGAAAATAAGAAAATTATGAAATAATGGCTGGTATGAAGTACGGAAAAAAGGGCTTCCTTTGGTTTAAACATATTTTCTTTCAAAAACAATTGGTCAACAGGCACATTGCCCATGTGAAGACCTCTTGTAAAGGGCTTCCTTTACGCAACTACGGTAAATAAAATGCCTGGGACGCAGGTACGTACCTTCCCACCCTCACACCCCTACCTGAAGCATATACGTCCTTCGACTGCCATGGCTGTACAGTATTACTTCCTACATTATATTCATCTGTGGGCTGTCACCGCCTGCTCGTGTCAACCGATATACCAAGCAGTTTCAGTGACTGGAAATGCCGATCATTCAATCACAGTAGCGATCTGAATTTAACCGTTTGATACCAAATACCCTATATTTTTATTGATATGATCTTCATGTGTTGCACGCGGACATTCAATAGCTATGAAGCACTTTGACCAAATATGCAATGGACCCTGTTTCATAAAAATAAATCAATCCATCTGTGACGTTTTGTCTATATCTAGAAAAAGAAACCTTAATTCAAGCCATTCGTCAATATCCGTCCGTGTTCCTGTGTGGCTGATTTTATTCAATACCACCTGGCAGTATATAAAGAGAGGGCGCACCTTCGTATTGCTAACAAAGCATACTTTAATGTTCATTATCTCATTGCAAATGACATCAATGCACTGGAATTCTGGCAAGGAGAGAGCATTACTAGGGACTCATGTAATTTGCTCAAACGATAGGGATTCCATTCACACACACATACACACACACACACACACACATTTTTTTTTAAAGTTTACAATACCAGTGCCCGTGTAGGATCTACATTATCATTCTGTGCGACTCGTCCATTTTTTGGCATATGTTTACTCTGGTTGATATGTACAGTAATTGCCAGTACTCTATAAAGCTGCTGTCACCGGGAAACAAATCCGAGCATTTGAGATTCGTTCAGCTCTAAGAGCACGTGTTCGATATCTTGTGCCAACAGGTTGCCGTTTTTCTGTCTGGGCTGGTGATTGCTTCATGTTTGTCAGTTTCAATGTCTGTCAAATCACTTCTGTTGCTCTTAAGCATGACCTGTTTATAATGTAGTTAATTGGCTTTGGAAATGAGCAGAAAAAAACTGTTGTCGAAAAAGAAAAGGAAAAACGCCATATTACTCAATTTATATAAATTCATAATTATAATCTTACAGATGAACATTTTTCCAATTCTATGCACGACCTGCACAGCTGCCTGAGTTCTATTCTATGTTTGTAGGGGAGTAAGGATTTTTTCATAATGGCGTACTGGCCATTTTTATTTGCCGAACTTACATATTGGAAGCCTTTTTAATTTCCGTACTTCATGCCAACCATAATTTGCACATTTTCTTATTTTCCGTACCTTGTTCTAGGGCAAAATTATTTCTTGTACCAGCGTACTAGGACGCCCCACCCCCTTATGCTCTGGTACTTTCAAAATATTCTCTGTTTTACTTTAGTAGTCATCTCTCCGAAACCGCGTGTGTGCTCACAGTGACAGCAGAATAAAAAGGTGCGGCTAGGAGAGGAACTGTGTCAGCTTAAACTCTTTCAGTGCAAAATTTTGGACTGAGTCAACAGTTTTTCTCGGCTCACGTTAGGCGCAATGCGCCCACTGCATGCCGAGAAAAGCTGTTGACCTGGGATATTCTCTCTGGAACTGTACGCTGGTACTTGAATGAAAGGTCTTCTTACAAAGAATACTAATCTGGGACCCTACTGATAATTCAGACTAGTTTGACTTAAGTAGATCGAATTTGGTTGCGATTTTCACTGAAAGAGTTAACATTTTGAATAATCCTGCAGTCACCGAAGCCAAAAGGTATTGTGATTTTGGAAATGTGGGCTCAGGCTATCGATAAGAATTACTACAGACGGTATTAGGGCTGAAAACACTGAGCAATCTGCTAAATAAACTATCTGCCGGAATCTGAGAAGAAGATGGATTTCAGCAGCAAGGTTTATAAGGCACATCGACCTCTTACAGATTCAGACAGATTATACATCAGCATTCGACGAGTTGATATCCCACAAGTATGTATTCACGGCGTCAATTCTTTTTGTATTTAAATAAATGACTTCCTATGTACATGATTCAAGTGACATTGAGCTACAAATAATATATCTTTTCGTTCATACACGCTATATTTTTAAGGAAATTCACTGGTGTGGCTATCAAGTTTTTGTCCCACTCAAAGTACCCCCATTAAGCTGGACCAAGTGTTTATCGAGTGACACTGGATTTGAATTATAGTTACTAGCCAGTCTGGCACTTTATTTTTATTATCATACACAAATACACTTGTAAAAAGTGCATTAGTTAAGTGTAATATGTTTTACTCTTACACTGGGCTATTGCTTTCGACAATTTACTACTGCAAAAAACCTTATATGGACAATTGCCCCCATTCGAAACGTGGTTTTACGTCATTACATCGTGCATATTGGATTTACGGATCCTTGAATACCCGTGCAGCGTGGGTCTAATTCTTTGGACCAGAGGTATTTTTCGCTACCGTTGGGTACCTTAGTAGTTTTGACAACTCTGGTTTCACAAGGTTACTTGTAAAATAGAAGGATTATCGATATGAAAAAAATAGTGTAATTATTTGATGATGATGATGATGATGATGATGACGACGACGACGATGTTGACGACGACGACGACGACGACGACGACGACGACGACGATGATGATGATGATGATGATGATGATGATGATGATGATGATGATGATGATGATGATGATGATAATGGAAATTGTTGTTACCAGTGAACAATACCGAAGCTGGATTGTTTCTTTTGCATCTTTGTTTGAATTTTGTTATGTACGAATAATATTATATTGCAGCATGAGCCGCAAAAAGGTAAATAATGTACATGTTTTTCTCGAGGTACCAATGGATTGCATTCGAATTCATGGAAAACATACCTTATACATATTTCGTTCGCTATGAACGTATTTCTGTATGGTCAAATGACCAGAATTTCATATACTTTTATTTGCATGTTACCTTCTGCAAGGTGTGACAAATCAGCTTCGGTTGTAAAGAAAACACTAACGCGTCTGCTTCCAAAGCAGACTAAGTTACGTCTTGTCTCTAGCACAATTGCTCTGGTCTCTAGTGTACTGCAGCCTGTTACCATACTGGCCATACTGAGCCAATTAGAAACTGAGTCACTTTTGCAAAGCTAGAACAGTCACCCTGTTAAATACGGGAAGACCCCGGTGGAGTAGAAATAACAAGGAGCTTAGGTTTGCTTTGGCGCCCCCGTGGAGCAGACATAACACGGAATGTGGGACGGTTGTTGATTTTGCTGGGTTACAAAAAAATTTAGGCTGATCACTAAAAACAATTTCAATCAATTGAAACTTTCTCTCAACAACTTATTCGCAACATTGTCGCTGGTACCACAGTCGTCTTTACCAAAGAAGCTCACTTCGAGCTGTCTCCCTTTAGTTCTGGAAATTGCATGCTCGCGTGAGTGAAGATTACAGAATCACAAAAAAGCTGATTATTCCGTTGTGGCAATTTTCTGCTAGCCTGCTTTCAACACGCCACAGTGGGCATTTCTTTCCGCAAATACCTTTTAGTAACGGTCAGAAGATCCGAACAGTTTAGATCATCGCTGAACTTCTGAATTTGTACATCATGCAACTGTTCAATGACAGATTATAAATTTTGACAAACGAAAAAGTGGAATGTCTTGAAAACAGAATATAGTATATTGTAAGTTATGTGTTTCACATTGGTCATCGATTGACTTGATGCACCTTGTTAGCAATGTATCTGTATGCCATCTAATCATAATAATAGCATCATTGCGTTCTGCATTTCTGTCTTTTATGGGCCCTTAAAGATATTGATGAAAGAAGGGGCTTTTTAACTCGTTCCGTGAATAATATAGCGTCATCTGGTTTCTATGGTAACGTTTGCAAACAGAACAGGGCCACAGGTGAGCGTTTCTGAACGTAGAGCCAATTGCAAGGCATTGGACTGCGTGCTGTTGGTATTGATACAGATGTACATAGATACCAGGCATCTGATCAGCAACGCGTGGATCGGCGACACAAAATACCTATCACTACAAATACGTGGCCAGTACGCCGTAACACATTCTTCAAAAGCGCCTCAAAATCTATATTAACTCTTTCACTGCCAAGTCAACAGATTTCTTCGGCGCACTTTGGGCGAGGAAAGCTGTTGAAGCGGACCATTTTATTTTCTGGAATTATAGGCATGCCGCTGCCAGAATGATAACTTAAGTCTTTTTACATGGAATATGAATGTAGCACCCTATTATAATTGAGAACAGTTCATCTCAGTTCGACTGAAGTCGCAGTTTACATTGAAAGAGTTAAACGTGTAGCCTGGTCAATAGCCATTCTATATTTGGTTTAAACATATTTTATTCCATGATAATAAATAATGTATGATGTGTAACAGTCCACGGAGTTCTCGGTCATGGAACACAATTGCGGAGGAGGGCTAAAGCCCTATTTGGACCCCTCTTGTTGAGAAGCGACGATGAGATAGGACGGACGAAACAACACGAGGCCAGGCGCCTTGTTCCCTGTCACTATGCAGCGTATGACTGAACACGAAAAGGGTGGGGATAGTGTGGCTGACTAACTTCGTTGTAAGTTGAAGGATATGGTCCTTACCAACTGAGACTGTGATTCCAAGGAGTGGCAGTCTCAGTTACGTAGTAGGAGCTTCAGCTTGAAAACGTTTGCTTTCTCAATAAAATTTTGCACTGCTAGAAATATGATATTATTACCCTCAAGATCACAGTCACTTTACCAAACAGAACAGTACTTAGGCGAAAAGGAGCCAAGGAGGTAACAGTAGTATGGAGTATATCACGGGCTATGGTATACATGGGACAGGTTAAAGGATAATGACAGACACTTTCGACAGCCGCTTCACATGCGCAAGCTGGTGATTCCTTCATGCGTATTTTAAACAAATGTTCATTTAATTGACTGCGGCCCACACTTAATCTAGCATGAAGAACAGACATATACCTGTTGCCAATTTTCAGGAGCTCAGGGTATTTTACGAAACATGATAAGGGGTTGGATATTCTTTGTTTGAATTGCGTTAAAGATGGTGACTTTGTTGTTGCTACGGGTAAAAAGTTCCATGATTTGATTGCCGAAGGGAAAAAGGATTCTTGAAATAAAACAGTTGTCGATTCGAAAGGGGGCTGGTTTGATGTGTTCAAATTTCGTCTGATATTATGATGAGGGTTCTCTTCGTATATGGGGGCGTTGGGCAAAACAGCATGTAAATAGTTTTGGAGTTTGTTCGTGAACTATTTTGTACATTGTGATAAGTTTTGATCTCTTCCTGCTTTTAGCCAAAGCTGCCGTTAATTGTAAATCCTCCAATGGTTTTTCGTCTGTTTGTGCACAGTTGTCCCAGACCACATTGCCGTATTCTAATAAAGGTTTAATGAAAGAGGTATAAATTACTTCCAGGGTTTCTCGGTCGAGGCGGTACTGTCAATTTTTCATTCTATTTAGCTGTATAGAAGCTTTAGAGACAATTTCTTAAATATGATCGTTTCATTTTAACTCGGATTTTAATACAAGGACCAAATGTTTGTGTTGAGAAACATTTTCCAATTGATGGGTCATGGTGTGAGAGGATGAGAAGGTGCCACTTAACAGCACTGGAGATGAGACGCCACAGAGGGGATTTGATCGAGGTGTACAAGATCTTGGAGGATTATGAGGACTTTGACAACAAATTTTTTACCACAGACAATAGGCCCCATAACACAAGAGGACATAAGAAAAAATTAATTGTTAAGAGGTGCCATTTGGACATTAGGAAACATTTTTTCTCAAAAATAGAATAGTCAAGGAATGGAATGCTTTACCACCGGATGCAATAAATGCAGAATCAGTGCTTGCTTTTAAGAAGAAACTTCAGCCTCTAATAGAGGCCAGAGGGGGACAGTACATGAGCCGGAGACGGCTCCTTGCTCCAATCCTTTAATGCCAGTGTGCTGGACACACTGGCTTTGTGAACTACTGTGAACTAATAGTAAAATGCGGAACGGAAAGACGTTGCGGCAAATATATGCCGGAACGGGTGCTCCTGTGTCCTTCGTGCTTTTTCTTCACTTCTTTGGCCCTCTCAAGCCTTCACTACACTTATGTCCTTGTTTTCTGAAAATATCGTCGGCTTAAAATTTGTATTGAATAAAATCAACCGGGTTAACCACATATCGCTCGATCGTCAGAGCGAGTGGTCCGCCATTTTGGATGTTGATACGGAGGGAGAGGTTATTAATTTTATCAGGATTTGTGCTTGCCTTTAGTACAATTGAAATAAACACGACAGCAGTGCATGCAGTAATCATATGGGGGTGAGCAATCCTTCTCCAGTGCATAAGCATACCATTAAGTTCATTTGTAGCCATTTGCAAGAATTCACACACACCCTTCCATGTAACTCCCTCATATAGTTCAACATTTAAGGACAGAAAATCACAACACCACATTCTTTTTCTTCCATATTCCCTACGACAGCAGAAGGAAGTTGTAGGGAATAGGGAACAAAAAATGTCCACACATTATGTTGTGATTGTCCTTCCTAATAATTCATTTTTTTCTTCAACTTGGATACTGTAGGGAATGTCTGTTTGGACTAAACAAAACGCAGGTGCTTGTAAGGAAAACTATCTGAAAATGTAGGAAACAATTGTTTTGGGCAGAAAAAAATATTGAAAAATATAAGACTTAATTTTAGGGAATGACTGTTTTGGCTAAACAAAATGCAGGTGCTTTTAAAGAAAACTATTTGAAACTATAGGAAACAGCTTTTTTGGACAGAAAAAAAATATAGAAAACCATTAGACTAAATTGTAGGGAAAGGCTGTTTTAAGAAAAGAAGTTACAGTGTAGGGAATTAATAATAATAATAATAATAATGATAATAATAATAATAATAATAATAATAATAATAATAATAATAATAATAATAATAATAATAATAATAATAATAATAATAATAATAATAATAATAATAATAATTATATATATATATATATATATATATATATATATATATATATATATATATATATATCACCGAGGACATCAGGTATCACTTGTAGGAAACAAATAGAATAAAAATATACTTGGTGTACAATTCCGTCTTTAAATCATGAACTGTCTGACTACTCAACAGAGGGTCTTAGAAGCAGAATGGCCGGCAGGTCATGTGAACAATCACAGCAGCATATTGGCTCGACTTCTCCAAGTTTGCTTTGAAATGGCAAGTACGAGCTAACATTACCCAGCAGATAATAGTAATGGCGATTCTCACACAACAAAAACTTACATTTTGACTCATGTCATGATGTTAAGCCATCAAGATATGGACAGGGTTCATCTTCCAACATCCATACTTGACAGGGTGAAAGCACACGTTCAAACACGATACCTTTGTTCAATTCAAATGTTAACTTTTCCAGTGGACAGATTTTCATGATGGTGGGCCTCTTCCTTAACTCTCCATGAAAATTTTAAAACACATGAATCAAAGTATTTTTTTTAATCCGAAGTTGAGCCTTGAGGCCCCTGATTATGATTATGTAAATACATACGCATATAAGTATTAATTAAACCCTAATATCTCCTGTCCTGATACATCTGAAAAATGCTACGTGCAGGCCCTGCATAATCTGTAAATTGCATAGTGCTGTGTTCACTTTATATCAGTCAATCTGTTCGTGTTGCAGTGATGCTTGCATTGAGATATTCAAATATTAGCTTTTATTCAAACAGCACATGTGGATGCTGCTTTTTTAAACTAACAAACTTTCAAACACTAATTATACTGGTTTGAAATTTAATTATATATTACAAGATATAAGTTAATGGGATGATTGTAGTGTTTTTAATATCCGTGGAAGGTAACTGACATTGAAACGGTATGTCGCACTTGCATGGTGGTGTCTTCAATCTGATCATTCAATTGGTTACACTCTTGTTTATATTGCAGTGATGCTTGTTTTGAAATTTTAATTTAGCTTTTATTATAACCTTATGATTGGATGATGATTTCAAAATAATAAATTTTTCAAGAACTAACTAAATTGGCATTTTTTTTATATAAATTATGGTATGCAATATGACCCCCCCCCCTTCCACGTGGGGCATACTGCACAAGTATTATAACATAAATTTGTAATGCTTGGCAAAAAAATCATCAAGCAAAGCATATGTGAAGATTAACCCCAAATATGTATGCATGTGCCTGTGTAGAAATGGCAAATAAATGGTGAAATAAAGTTCACTATGCAAGAATGTACTGCTTGTCTTGCTTTTTACTTCTTATTTGAATACTTGCCCAGCTTATGGCCAGGATGGATAATTTATCATTTCAATTATATACCCATTTGGAAGCATAGATGAAAACACCAGGTGTGTGTGTGTGTGTACGTGTGTCTGTTTGGGGGGGGCTTTTTTTTAAACAATTTACATAAATTACTAGTTTTCCACATCATTTAATGGATTTAATATATATATGGTAAATTTGTGAGTTTCGAAAAACAAACATTGAACAATAGTCAATTGACAGCAGTTAAACAGATGGCTCCAGTCCTGAGTGCATTGTGGAAGCTACGAGGAGAGGAAAATGAATGCTCGGGTGATTGACATCCGAATCTATAGGTTGAGTTAATTTTGCGGTTCAAGTTTGACACATCCCATGAAAACAAGTTTTTTTTGTAGGTTATTGTTTTTAAATATATTGGAGGGATCAATAGACACATGCAGCCCAGCCATTTTTGTGTATTCGAACTACTTTTGTAGCTTCTTGTATGCTGACTTCCTTGTTACCCAGTGCCCAACGAGATGGCCGATCTCTCATTCCGGCTATCGAGTAATGTTCGTTTACCTTTTATATGTCTTTTATTACACATTTTAAAGTACTCTACATTATCAGACAAGAAAGACAAAAGTGTGTGGTAGGTCTTCGAGGGCCAAAAATGCTCCAAAAAAGCACAAGGGACAAGCGAGGGCCCGTTCCGGCGTGTAATGTGCCGAAACTGCCGAAACTGCCGAAACTGCCGGAACTGCCGGAACGAGTGGTTCCAGGTGGTCCCATTCCGCATATTACTATGACCCCCAATTGATGCCCTTAAAAAACGAGGCCGCCTCTTAAGAGAAATAAGCATTGGGTCGGTTCAGAGAGCGTTGAAGGAAACAAGCCATTCTTTGGATCATTGGTCTAAAGAAGCAAGATCACCATTCATGGCTGCAACAGCACGAACAGGATCATCGATTGTAAGGAAAAGATATTTATGGTCCGCAAAAAGTTTAATTTCTGAATTTACAATGCTAATGATATCGTTTACTTAAATTAGGAAGAGTAGGGGACCAAGAACTGATCCATGGGGCACTCCATCAATTATAGTTCCCCAGCTTGGTAACTGACCTTTAAGCACTACACGCTGTCTGCGGTTTTGAAGGTAATCTTCAAACCACGATAGAATCAGTGATGCCACGTTTTGCCAAATTGTGTATTAAAGAGAGCTTTATGCCATACATTCTATATTTGTTTTGACCACAGGTGTACTTGCGTTCTTGAGCCACCAGTGCTGGTCATAATGGCATGTTTTGCATCTTTATTCAGATTTCGGAATCTTGACAGCTTCAAGTTCCTCAAAACATGATTTAAAAAAAAATACCATGGGGGGATTGTGGGTGTGGGTTTTTTTTTTTTTTTTTTTTTTTTTTTTTTTTTTTTTGTTGTTGTTGTTGTTGTTGTTGTTGTTATTTGTTTGTTTTGGTTTTTTCTTTTGTTTTTTTAATTTTGTTTTCTTTTGTTTTTGTTTTTTTGTATTTTTTTGTTTTGTTTTTTTTGTTTGTTTTTGTTTTGTTTTTTATTTTGTTTTTTTTCTTTTTTTCTTTTTTTTTCTCTTTTTCTTTTCTTGTGTCATGATGTTTATGCTGGAGGTAGAAAGCCTGCTTCGCAGACAATCCTATCACCCAACTAATCTGGGAATACAGTTCAGTTTTGTTTGCAACCACTGCTCGAGTCAGAGCTAATACATACGCGTACTTATAACACTGCTTCTGTCACAACTTCTGTCATAAACTAGACTCGACGTTGTGTCCGCCCTTTCTGTTTGTTCTTTCTGTAATTTACGTTTCACGGTCCTATTGAATGGCAAGAGTATCGATGCATGGAATGTTACGTCAAAACACCTTGACGGTCCTTCTATTTTGAAGGGGAAAACTCAACTTCAATGTGCAAATGCCGTGCACTTTTTTGCCTCCAAAGCTGACCAAGATCCGAGTTGTCTATGCTATACTTGGTCTGCCCTTCTTTGACAGGAATTTATTTATGCTAAAGGAAATCAAATTATATTGTGAACCTCCCCTAGACTGAGAAATTAATCAGAAAGTTGATCATTATCACCTTGGCCAGTAGCAGCCTTTGGTCCGGAGTGTACTGCAGCCTGTTGCCATCGTAAACATACTCGGCCAATTACAAACTGAGTCACTTTTCCAAAGCTAGTATAGTGGCCTTGGTTAACAAGGGCAGAGCCAAGCGGAGCAGACATAACACGGAGCTTTACTGCTTCGGAGGCAATATACTTTACAGCTTCAATAATCCTGCGGAAAAAGTTTGAAGATTTCAGAAACCTGTATAATGTTATTTCAAAATTTGTGTATGTATGTTAAATGTTACTTTTTGGCCATAAATCTGTATGTTTGTGTAATTATTGATCACAAAAGTAAACCTTTTTTGATCACATCATTCAAACACCTATATATTATTGAATGATATGCTGTGCAGCCGTTCGAACATCGAACAAGTGTCAATGTGTTGTCACTTGGCCCCAGTGTGATGTGAAAAAGTGATTACTTGCAACACTATCCATATTGAAACAAAACGTTTCTTTGCATTCAAAGACAATAATTTTTGGGTTTATCTTTCAAATACCCGTGTAGGCTGTCTATCGTTACATTATAATGTTATGTCAGAATGGCCCTTGTGTCTGTGCCTGAACAAATTCCTGGCCATATCTATAATGGGAAATAAGAAAAACGACCCGTCGCGCAAAAACAAGAGTCCTGATAGAAATTGTTACCGTGGATTGTATCGACATATGGCCCAGAAGAAAAACACAGAAAATAATGATGTATACAGTTATAGCAGCGTTCACCAGATCGCAGAACATATCTTGTTTGTGGCTCAATCAAGTTATTCTCTGCTGTCAGGAGATAAAGTGAGCTGTATTTCAAAACATTCCTCCATTTATGCATGTATGTATCTATCAATCCATCTACCTACCTATCTATCTACCTACCTACCTACCTACCTATCAATCTACCTACCTATCTATCTATCTATCTATCTATCTATCTATCTATCTATCTATCTATCTATCTATCTATCTATCTATCTATCTATCTATGTAGATAACTACCTGACTATCTGTTGGTCCATCTATCTATATCATACACATATATGAGGATGGAGATCATGGGTGTGTTTTTACAGAAATGTGTACCGTGCGTAACCTTTAGGCTTTTACCAACGCTGCTATAATAGGAAATGCTGAGTGGTACGAGGTGTACGTGAATTGGATACGTGTATCAGCAATCAGCAATGTGGAATCAGAACTCTGTGAGATAAAGGATTTATGTGACTGCCATTACTGAGGATATATATAACGTAGTGGTACAAAAATTGCCTCTGTGCCTCTGTTTTTGCATAGAAGCCCATCGATGAATACATTTTAGTTTTGTCAATATGTGTAGTTTCTTTGCATGTGACAATAAATATTGTAAGATCAATTTGTAAAATGTGTGGGGCATTTTATTCAAGGGGTCTGATTAACACTTTGATAAAGGATCACAATAAAATTTTTGGCATAAAAAGCTTGAAATCAGCGGTCATATAAAGGCAATAGTATAACTAAGGGGGTATTTTTTTTTTGTTTTCTGTTAAAAGAAATGATTTTGTGTTATTGAATTTTAAAGCGTCTCAACAGTCAAGCAGCTACTTTGTCTTTATCACGAGTTGTGCTTAGATGTTGACCTACAAAAAGAAGTTAGCATTGTTTTTCTTGATATAAGCAAGGCTTTTCACAAAGTCTGAAACAGCGGGCTTATACATAAACTGGAAAAAATGGAATTGTCGATAACCTTTTGAGATGGTTCGAAAATTATCTTTATGCTAGAAAGCAGCGTGTAGTTCTCAATGGTCAGTCCTCCGTTTGGGATACTATTAACGCCGGAGTGCCGCAAGGATCAATGTCGGGTCCTTTACTTTTTTTAATCTATATCAGCGACTTAGTTAACGTTGTAAACTCAAATGTTAAATTGTTAGCTGATGATGCGTCACTTTACCTCACTGTCGATGACCCAGTTCATGCTGCCACTGCCACGAACGGCGATCTTAATTCCTTAGACCAATTGTCCCAGTAATGGCTCATCTCTTTTAATGCTCTCAAGACTGATACGATGCTTGTTTCTCTTAAAAGGAACCGCCGGACCATCCACCTCTCATTTTTCAGGGCCACCAACTGGAGAACATTTCTGAGCATCAACATTTAGGTCTCACTCTTAAATCAGATCTAAATGGAATGAGCATCTAAAACAAATTGCAACTAAAGCTTCCCATCAGCTAAACATTATGAAAAGTTAGCAATATCATCTTGATCGTAAAACACTAGAAGTGATCTATACTTCCTTTACACGGCCCATTCTGGAATATGGCAGTGTGGTCTGGGATGGATGTTCTCGGGATGACTAAAAACTCCTAGAGGACTTACAATTGACTGTGGCCCGCATGGTGACGGGAGCAATGAGAATCAGTCCAAAAGAAAAATTGCATGAGGAAACTGGATGGGAATTACCATCTAAACGTAAAGACCGTTCTAAACTTACTGTGAATACTGTCCTACCTAACTTTCCAATTGACGAGAACCGTAGGTATAACTTCAGAATACGTCAAAATTTGCCCGATTTAGGCCCACCTGCTTTTGATACCAGAACTGTCTTATTTGA
Organism: Hermodice carunculata; assembly: GCA_964020975.1. Taxonomy (NCBI): domain Eukaryota; kingdom Metazoa; phylum Annelida; class Polychaeta; order Eunicida; family Amphinomidae; genus Hermodice; species Hermodice carunculata. The sequence continues at coordinate 54,699,794 of OZ026619.1, forward strand.
GAAATCCCTTTTTTCCCTCAGCAACTAAATTATGGAATCTCCTGCCGCTAGCAACTCGAAATATACCGTCCCTTTCTCAATTCAAGCGAAAAATAATTAATCCTTTGTCATGTCCCGTGAAGTATCCAGAACTTTTAAATGTTGGTAAAAGATATTTGTCTATCCTTCACTCCCGATTACGTATGGGCCGCAGTCAACTAAATGAACATTTATTCAAAATAGGTGTTAAAGATTCGCCAGCTTGTTAGCGTGGAGCCGTTACTGAAAGTGTTTGGCATTACTTTCTCACTTGTCCGCTATACAGTTCTGCTCGAAACATTCTTCATACCACTATCAGCTGTGTGGCACCCTTTCGTTTGAGTACTATTTTATATGGTAGCAGCGCCTGTGATCTTGAGAACAACATTATTATTTTTTAAGCAGTACAGGTGTATATATAGAAAGTACTAAACGATTTCTGATTGATAGGCAAATTTATCTCTTTATTACACTGTACTTCCTATATTATTCATCTTGACCGTCTTTACGAGCCCTTCTATCCGTGTTGCGTTACTGTGGAGTCAATCTTCCTTTTGTTCAGCCTGGGCTGTGTCGCCTCCCGGGTCTATGCACGCGTGCTGGTCGCGATAGACGGCCGGTCTTAACCGTTTTGTAAGGTCTGTCCTGTGTTTCGTCTTTTTCCAACAAGAAGGATTAATATAGGGCGTAGCTCGTTTTCTTAATTGTTATTCTTTTTTAATAAAATATGTTTTAACCAAGCGTCTGCAATTAACATTGATAACTTTTTCCATTTTGGAGCTTAAAAAAGGAGCATTTAAAATTGGAATATTGCCAAACAAAAAATGGCTACCTAAGTTATACTTTTAGTTTAGCTTAAACATAATTATTTATACTGGATTACCCTATAGTACATATAACTACTAATATAACGGGTTCTCCAGACACGAAGAGACACTATATATATATATATATATATATATATATATATATATATATATATATATATATATATATATATATATATATTTATATATATATATATACGTACAATACAGTTACATACTATGTTACCAAATGATTTATATACATGGGAAATATTGCCATCACCATATACAAATAGCAATACTCAAAGATACATTGAAGACTGGTTGGGGTAATACAGTAGAACATAATGACATTGTGCGTTCCATTTACTATTGACAATAGCAACCAGCGGTAATTATAGCAATTTAGTCAATAAATATATATATAAATTTTGGTCAACATACAGTCGTACATCATTAGGCAGACAGCATAGAGAGTGCTTTTAACTTGTATAATTCAGCCAGTAGGTCCCATTATTTAAAAAAAAAAAAAAAGATAGGGTAATGCTGCATGATTAAGGAAAGGATTAAAAAAAACGTCTACTTTCAACTAGGTGATTTTGTACTGCATCAGATATCTGTATGTTGGAAATGTCTGGTAGTTCTTTGCTACCAGAGAGGAAAATATGAATCCGTCTTTCGCTAGCTGCTTGGATTATCAAGTTACGGTGGACGCCCAGAGCCAAGAGAGATATTGTATTATCGTAGAGTTTCTTTCTAGGGAAGGCATATTTTGGACAAAAAAGAAAGAAATGAATAACATCTTCAGTCGGGAAAGAACAGAGGCAAGTAGGACTTGGAATAACATTTGCTTTATAAAGGTCAAAGTTAAGTCTAGAGAAGCCTAGTCGCAGCTGGGTGAGGCAGATAGTAGAAAAACGATGCCCGTAGGAAAAGAAGTCAGGGACATCGTCTACCATCAGTAAGGCTGTCTTGAGTTTTGATTTGAAGATTTGGAGCGAGATAGAATGTCTTATATCTGCAGGTAGGTTATTCCAAAGTTTGATTGTATCAGGGAGGAAAGAGCTGCCAAAACGGGGAGTCCTGCTCTGGATGGTCCGAATTGGTCTGGAATGGCG
>OZ026619.1:54701935-54745935 GCA_964020975.1 Hermodice carunculata
TGTTGTTCGACCAAAGTTTGCAGGTGGCTGGAGATTGGATAGATAGGAGGGAGTAAGATCATGGGTCATTTCGTAAAAAAAGATCAATTTAAAGTATTTACGACGGTTAGAGAGGGTAGGCCATCCGAGCCTTTGTAAATGTTGGATATGAGAGGTGTGCCACAGGGCACCAGTGCATATCTTTGCCCCGTCAAACTGAATATGTTCGAGAGAATCTGACAGTCCTTGACAGCAGTTATCTAAAAGGACACAACCATATTCCAGAATTGGTCTAACCATAGAGAAGTAAAGCCTGAGCAGGGTTTTCCGGGAAAGTTTGAATTTAAAATGCAGAGAAGAGCAACGCGCTGCTTGGCTTTATTAATAAAACGGGTTATGTGAGTATGCCAAGATAAGTTGGTGCTAAGAGTTATGCCTAAATGGGTATGAGAGGTGGCCTCAGGTATAGCTGACTGACCAAGATAAACAGGTGGATGGTGAGCTTTAATGGTTTTGGCAGTGAAGACAACAGATAAAGATTTCAGAGCATTGAAGGTGACACACCATAGTGTTCCCCAATTATGGATATGTGAAAGATTTCTATTTAAGTGATGAGCAGATTCTGTTGGATTTCTGACAATCTCTAGCAAGTTTGTGTCATCTGTGAACAGCCTCACATCACAGGAGAGGTCGTCAACAAGATCATTTATGTACACCAGAAAAAGTGGACCCAGTATGTATCCCTGGGGTACGCCAGTTTCAATAGACAACCAAGAAGACGCTTGGCCATGAATGACCACTCGTTGAAATCGATTTGAAAGATTACTTTGGATCCATGAAACAATATTAACAGCGATACCTAGCTGACGTAGTTTAAATAGGAGACCAGCGTGCCAAGCCTTGTCGAAAGCCTTAGAAATGTCTAGAAAGACCATAAGAGCTTCTTTAGAATGTTCTAGTCCATTATAAATATTGTGAACAATATATACTAGTTGGTTTATTGTAGAATCGTCCGCCTTGAACCCAGAGCTTTTTGGAAGTAAGAAGATTGTTGTCAAACAGGTATTCATAGAGGGCATTGAAGACCAGTCATTCAAAGAGTTTTGAGACGTTACACAGTAAGGATATAGGGCGATAGTTACTTTTAAACTGCTTGTTGGCCTTCTTAGGTCAAAGATCCCAATCATAGACTTCCAACTGATGTCTACAACAAGTGTACACATGGTACATAGAAACAAACTACAAATGCTTTGGTCACGGGACATGTATTTGCTTTCTTCCAGGACTCAGGGAAACAGGAAAGGCGGAGAAAGAGGTCGAAGATTTTAGTGAGTGGTTTACAGATTGAACCAGCTGTATTTTTAAGTAAAATATTTCCTATATTATCGGAACCAGGGCAAAGCCGGAGGGAGGAGAGGATTTTCCTTACATTTTCTTCATCAAAGTAAATATAATTTATGCGTGTCTCTGTTCGAACGGTAAATTGGGGCAAGGGTGGGGCTTCAGTATCGGGAGCAGTTCTACATTAGCTTGCAAAGTATTAAAAAATTTTGCATTTTTCGGTAACACAGGACACAATTTTATCATCCTCGATAAGTGGAGGAATGTCTTCGTGAACTTTGAATACCAGAACAGACTTCGAGAGACTCCACCACCGCTTAAGATTAATATCCTTGTCGTCCAGTTGGCTGCATAGTTTGCAGATATATGAGCGAATAGATTGTCTTATTTAGTTGACAACTCGATTACGACACTTTTTGTACAGTTGATAAAATCTATCAATCTTGGTGTAAGTGTCATAGGTATAAGGACATGGACTATGGGATACTCTCTTGAAGCTTTTCCATGCTCAGTTTCTTTGACGAATATGCTTCCTAATTACTGTGGTTATCCATGGCTTGTCTCTAGGCGGAATCGTGATTTCCCTGAAAGGGATGAAGTCTTTTGCAGTTGATAAAAATAAGTCCGACCAGAATGGCACGATATTGTCGACCGTATGGTGGCCCGTCTCCCACGGGGCGGAGGAGAGGGCAGTATTAAGATAATAGAAATTTGCCTTTTTGAAGTTCCATACTGGCCTTTTGAAAGATGTATCCTTGTGATGAGTGAGAGAAAAGCAGCAGTATACCACAGAATGGTCCGAGTTAGGAAGGGGGGGGAGAATACCGCTATCTAAGACGAGACCAGGTGAATCGGTGATAATTAGATCCAATAAGCTGTTTGAGTATTCATTGGTTCTGGTAGGCTCATTAATAACTTGAAAAAGGTTGTGTTGAGATACCAGGTTTACAAGAGAATAACTTAGTTCACTTTCAGAATGTGTAGAGTTCGAGTCCTCACACCTGTCATTAAAGTCGCCAGAGACAATAAGAATAAACGGACTGGATTCAATAGCTGCCGCCACAGAAGTGGTCAAGGATTCGAGGAAGGTGTCGCGTACCTCAGCAGACAGGTGGCTTGTCTTGTCTTTGTATAGCCGAAGATCCATCCATCCAGTTTCGAGTGCGGCTTTCTCAAAGCAACCAAGTCTCGTCAAAATTTGTTTCTGAGATATTCACTACCAAAGATAACCAAGGAGATTTGCTGACTTTACTTGCTCGCAAATGACATATGCTCAGGCCACTAAGAAGGATGACTAAGTGCTAATTCCGTAAATGAAGGAGGGTAGCCCTCTTTGCTTAAACTCTGTAATAACTTTGACCTACACACCTACAAACAATATGGTGGTTCTAATCAGTCACCTGTGAAATAATCAGCTCACCTGTAAAAACACATCCAGTGAGGCTTTGATTGTGGATGGTTATCTAAATATCACCTTTAGTGACTACATCTAACAGCCAATTACTAGTAACTGATTGACTCCATAAAGCTTGTACTGACAGAGGGACACTTTTTCATATTAAAGTTTTGATTAGAAGAAGACATGTTACAGTGAAGCTATTTGACTTAGATAAAGATTAGCACTTCATTATCACAAAAGTAACAAAAGTTCAATTTCACTGAATTAAAGTTCTCGGGAAAGGCTCGGCACCTTTAACTTGCATTCGGAGAAAAAATACAGACTCACCGCTAACGTAACACGCGGGGGGTTGTCAGCATGGCCAGATTGATGGTCAGCTTGCAAACTCCTAAAACCTGGGTAAGAGCTCTGGCTACTTCTCTTTGGGTACTATAGCAGCGGATTACGAGGAAACAATTTTATACACGCTCAGTCTGAGCAAATATGTCTGTAAACCAAGGAAACTGGTGCTTGCGTTTTTTCGTCTGGTGCCATCAAAGCCATTCAAGCGAAATACATTTATGCAATTTTCTGTTGCAGTGCAGCAATTTCAACATTTATGCAGAGTCGTTGTACTCTTCGTTTGAATTTCGTGAAATTAAATCTTGGTTTTATATTTAGAAACCATTTTCATTTTGTTGAACTCCCGCACAGATCAAGCATTACTAGTCTTTTACACTTATCTCATCCAGGACAGCACAAGCGTGATGGTCTTATAATCTGGTAACAGATGATATCACTGTATGGGACAAGAAACTATTCTGCTCACAAGATAACACTATTAAAAAAAAACAAAAAAAAAACGCCATAGTACATTGCTTGACAAACTACGACTTGTGATCCGTGTAATCATTACAGTGAACATGATATTACTTTTCTGTGTACAATTTTACGCAGAAGACACTCATAAGACCTTTACATTCGATTTCTTGTCATCTCCTTTCACAAACTTTGAAACTACACCAGGGAGGGACTCAGAAGAAAAACACAAAAAAATAGGTGAGAAAAACCTGTATCCTTTTCCCTTTGGTTTGGATAATTCCTGTTGTAGTAAATCGTGTTGTAACGGGTAAGAAAATTGCAACAGGGATGCAAGCAACCGGGGGATGCATGGTGCACATGTGAGTTTCGGATTTTTTTTAGGGGGGAGGGGGTATGGAGAGAATCGAGTTCCTTTTAATTTGTATAGGTAAAAGAAACTATACAGGGTAGTTGTGGATCATGTACAAATACAGTCAGTCCAAGGTTCTAATTAAATGACAAGTTGTGACAAGGTACTTTCTCTCCCTTCAAAATCCAAAATCACAACATTTTTAGAATGTGACCATCTGATCCACACTTCATGTGTGTGCACTAAAGCGGATGAACACGTAAAGTAATAATCATTGAAGTAACGAAAGATTGTGCATTATTTTATCCACACATCCCCAACAAGAAAAGTAACCCATGAACATTCCAAAAGGCAAGCCTGCCCTAGCGTCCGTCGCACTCATCATTTCTGCACTTTGAAGCTATCATTCAATGGATAGCTAAAGACATCTTGTTCTCAAAATATTGTCAACTGAAATTGCATTAGTTTCGATGTCTTTATTCCTCTGCATGAAAAAATCGGACGTTTTTGGAGTGGTAATTTAAAACTATGTTAAATTTGGAATTTTTATAACAGCGTCTGACAAAAACGCCAGACACAATTGACCGTCAGCTTCTCCAAACAAGTTTTGGGATATTTTTTGTATGTTTTATGGGAATCATTGGAAGCCAACAGTGTTGCCTGAAATGCATTTTTAGTATCTGCTGATTAGGTGCAGACACAACGTTGTTTGCTTTATTGAGTTAGAACCCCAGGGCTGGTTGTCAAAACCATAGGACACCTTACAAACGGCTAAGGAGCCAAACATATGGATTGCATGCAAGTAGGGCAATAAAAGAAGGCTGCGTTGTAACGGAATTTGTTGTGATGGATGTCCAATGATAATCAATTTGGCCGTGTGGTTGAAACTGATTCACATGTGTGCTCATCGTGTGAAAGTCTCAACAGTGCAATTACAGACATTACACACGGTATAGATATTTGAGCCCGAACAGGTTTCGGATACCATATAATATTATTGCCGATAAAGAATAATGGAGTTTGGATAGTACCATTGTGATGACAAGAAGGTAATTGGACCATTGGCCATCTACATTGCACAGAACACGTCACACAGTCAACCTGTTTTATATGCCTAACACAGCTGTCTAATATTTAGTCTCCTGCAAAGTGGAGTCGGCGCGCATCCATGTACAGACCCTATGTACACACTGGAGCCTGCATTGGCACGTGGACTTGGGATTTTTATGTCTGTGTACCAACACAGACATTTTGTTTTTCCTGGAATTCTTTATTTCGCCCTGATTTTGTCCGGAGCTTTTTCTCAGACTCCGCAACACCTAGAAATGCCAAATTCGCCATGATGATTGACCCAGCAGCGAAATTGTGCATATTGTATCGTGTGGTTAAAATGTTCAAAATTATGCAAATTATGGGCATTTCAAAAGTTTTTTTTCTTCAAAACTAATTCAGATAGAAACACCATTTTAAATGCTACCTGTGGGTTTGCTAGGGCGGGCTATCTAATGGCAATGTTTTCAGTTTTGTAGCAATTGAAATCATGCAAATAAGGGGCATTTAAATTTTTAAATCTGAAATATTGTCAAACCGCATACACAGAGAAACATTATTCCAAAAGTTACATATAGGTTTGTGGGCGTGGGACATTTAATGGATACGTTTTCAGCTCTGTAGAAATGGAAATTAAGCAAATTAGCGGTAGTCAAAACAATTTAAATCTTTAATATCTTCCAAACTAATATCGATAGAGCCATGATTCTAAATCCTTTCTACATGAAACATTTCAAACTTGAATTTTTGTAATACACCATCAGACTTTCTGTGAAGCAGATCTTCTTTCCTAGCTTTTATTTGTCTTTTACTGATCTATGATACCACACTTTATAAGTTGGTGTATGTCACATTTGTCGTTTAATTTGACTTCATCACTACTGCCCTGGAAAATTTATTTGACAATGATTTCTCGTTCCATTGACTCTGTATGTGTGTGTATGTGTGTGTGTGTGTGTGTGTGTGTGTGTGTGTGTGTGTCAACTTATGCAAATTATTCTCAAATGAATTTCCAATCTCTCGTATCTTCCAAAATATTACAGATAAAGACAAATGCCAGCACACCTACCTATATGTGTATGACAATTGCGTATCAAATGAACGCATGACTCAAGTCACAGTCTGTACATTTATTTTTATAAGAGACGTTTAAAATTTGAAATTTTGAATGTTTTCAAATATTGTAGACAGAGATGCAATTCCAACTTCTACCTCCAAGTTTGCATTATGGGCTCATCTAATGGATATCTGACCCAAGCCTTAGTTTTTAAATTTATGCGGATATATTTGGAAATTTAAATATTGAATGTTGCTGAAAGTGATATAGATCGAGATCTAATTCAAACTTCTATCTGTAGGATTAGGATACATATACATGTGATGAAGTTATAACACATGACACAGTATTTGGATTTATGGTAAGCGCCATTTAGAATTCAAATGTTTACTACCTTAAATGATACTACAGACACAAGCCTAATCTCCACTTGTATGATTGTCGCATTGACGCACCTGGTGAACAATATGTCAAATTTGTAACATTTCCAAGTGAGTTTATCAACAGGTTTTCAAAATTTAAATGTTCCAGATGTTAGAAGCTGTGATAGATATACAAAAGTATGTGATTTTGTAATTTCCTCGTGTGCGTTATTGATAAATGCACACCTTAAGGCGTTTAATAGTAGTTATGACATTTCTAAAGATGCCTATTAGGTACTGTGTATACTAAAAAACAATTCGCACTCTCTGATGCACAGAAGCTTCAAAACTAATAGACAAAGAAACCTTTTTGCATGTTTATGGTGACCAAAACATGACCATAGCTGAAGTCCCAGATAAGATTTCAACCCTGAAAGTTTTCTTGTAGAGTACATATTTTCACAAGAAACTTCGATCAGTGATGACCATTTTGTTGCCGCACATGATTAAATTTTATTTAAAAGGTAAAATATATTATTATGGAGTTTTGGGAGTACGGTAACGTTATGATAAATACCCGCTTTAAACGTGCAGGCACCTGGTGCTGCAGGACAGCAGGTGTGCAGTAGGGGAACATCAAAACAATGATGTCAACTGTATTGTGTTCACCCATGGACCTATTAACGAGATCTCGTTAATAGGTCCATGGTTCACTTGTGTCAGCCATGACCGTTGATATTAATGAGGTCCAGGATGTGGATTAAAGGCTTCGACGTTGCAAGTGAGGCGGACGCACTTTACACGGGTGAGCTGGCAGCATGGGTGCACATATGTACTTATTCCTCTGCAAGTATGAGCAAGGAGGGTAGAGGGAAAGGAAAGTCCACTCTGGCTTTTTCACCAGGTCGATCATCTTTGCGGTAATGGGATTCGTTGATAGCGATCTGATAAGCAGACAGCGGGGGGGGGGGGGGGGGAATTAACCCGTGCATGTTATTACGCGGTCCGGTCGCTTTGGCCTATTAATATCACCCCTACTCATGCAAATTATACACAAGTTCTAAAATCTGAGGAATATATTTCAACTTAAAAAGAATCAGCGGATTTGATATTTCTTAACTCCTAGCATCACCCTTAGCACGCTGTGAGCGAGTACATTCGAACATCCTCGGAATATCATTTGCCATCGTTTGCGAGTGTAATCGCCCGCACCACAAACCATCATTTATCAACCGTTAGCCTGTATTGTCTACATGTATTTACCTGCAAGCGTGTACTTTTTATTGTAGACAAACTTCAATACTTGCGACTGGTTATTTCCTTTTTGTGTAAAAGGAGTATTTCTCTGTCACACAGACAAAATTCTAAGCACTACCCGTTTTTTGTCGCAATTTGAATGATAAAGTCCGAAATTCACGCAAAAACTAATGTAACTTTGCCGGTTTGCGGTCTAAATGTTTCTCAAGGCCTGTCATTGGTAAATTTAATCACGTGACACGCACCATCCAATCAAATGCGTCAAATTCCGTGTGCTCCTAGCCTGTCCCCAATTCAGAGGATGAACACAACGGGTGCATGTACAAATATTTTTTTACGTTGCAGTTTCTTAAAAAGACTTGAATTAAACAAAATTTTGAACACAGAGTTATACAAGAGGGAAAACTTCTGATGGAAAAAGATATGTACACTCGTCACTCCACGTTGGCGAAGCCTCTGCGAACACGAGGATGTGTTATCATTCCAGGTGATGCTACATGTCGACATGACACATTAATATTGGAACAGTCAATTAAATTTCATAGTTATAGCTTCATTAAAATGTTCAAATGGAACTTGTCTGTAACACAGAACGAGATAGGAGTAAAACTCATGATGCATGACAGCAAAAATACGACATTTTGCAGGAAATCATGCCCGTGATCATGCAGACGCTTGTATTCTGCCACCTATGTTGTTTCGAAAAATTGTAACCGTATTATAGGCCAGACACTTTACATCTCCAGGGGTACCTAAAATTTGGGTGACTGACCTGGAAACTGAACAGGAATATTACTCATGTAATTTGTGACAAACCTTGTGGTGGTCACTTTCAGTGAAACTGGATTTAAAAAATCTCTCGCACGTTCAATTTTGCATGTACCTGGTTGCACAAATAAGTAAACAATAGCCCAGTGTCTGCCAGTGGCACACTGTGTTTGCTATCAAACACTGGCAGAGAGCCATGGCTTAAAGCTTTATTCATGTTTAAGCAGAAGTAGAGAATGGAAGAAATAAATTGAGCTTTGTTGCCTTGGTTATGTACTCAAAAAGATAAACACAAGAAGGAAATTGGGGCTGTTGCCTTTACTATGCATTCAAGACGATTTTATGAAAAAATTGGGCTTTGTTGCCTTTATTATACATTCAAGAAGATAAGAGGAGAAAGAAATGGTGTTTTCTATGAACGAGCTATTTTTTTTCTTGAAATTTATTTCAGTGGTGTTCTGAAATTGCACCCCTTGCCAGGATCTGATCTTATCCGCAATTCACTGGTTATTATGATACGACCATGTCTATGACGAATGTACTTCAGAGCGAAAATTTGGTGCTTTGTAGAAGTAGGACACCATTCGTTCCTATCAGATATAGCGCACAATTTCCTTTTTTTCAAACTTTCCGCTCAATGTACATGGATTTCAAGGATGTGGTTCAACTTGTTATTGATGCATGTGCTTGCATTAAGATGCAAAACCGGTGCACGTTGAGCGGAATAAAGCGTAATTTATCGGCAACATATACCATTTAATGTATAAATTACCGGAAAACAAAGCAGAAATGCAACAAAATCTCGAAATTTTGTCCGATTTGGGCGAGTTTAGTCTCTTTTTGCAGCTAATTTTCCCAAACTTCGATGAAACAAACGCGCAAATCAACGGAAATCACGGTGGGCTTTTAGAAGCATTGCGCATGTACGGTTCCCAGTCTCTTTCGGGGAATGTCACTACACAGCTGAATGCTTCGCGGACCGCTCTCCCAGTCACCACGCATGCCTCGCAAGTTGTGTTGAAAAGATGATCGCCTTGTTGCTTATCAGATCGCAATAATTAGCTCGCCTTAACGAGGCCGCACAAAGGAAATAATGGGTTTCCTTTGAAGACTGACACCTTGCTTTTGTTTGAAGTCAAAGTGGCATCACCTTTCCCTCTACCCTCTTTGATATGAGTGACATAAAATCTATACTTTCTTGCTCCACTTAACATTCTGGTTAATGGAAAAAATCTCGGAAATCTCGGAAATTGTAGCCTGAGATTTAATTCATAAATACAAGATTTTACAGAGTCATTATGTGCATGTCAAGTCTTCAGCAAGTAGATTACTGGCAGTGACTGTCTTCAGCTCTATTCTGTGAAGAGTGCTATTGTGCCCTTTCCCATGACAAGTCATGTGGTCAGTCCAGGTATACGTACAATAGGGGTCGCGAGACTGTTCCATCCGCGGTGCATCTACGACAAATTCTTCCAATATCATGCAAAATGACGTATATGTGCGGCTTTATAGAACCCACGACAAAATGATGTTGCCTGGAAAAGTTTCATCTATTTTGGTTCTGCATTTTGTGAGGTGATCGCTGGCTTAAGGTAGTACCATTTGTAAACAGTTCCTTCTTTCACACACACAATCAGATTTACTATCACGCAAACCTTTTCTGGGTTGTTTTTTGTGGTGGCGGGCGTTGTATTTTTTTTTAAACTGACTTCCCTTTCAGCACATTTGCGTTTGTCTCCGACGGTAATTGTTGACACTTCCTCGCAGAGACCACCTGATTGTTTGTCCACCCTACACTTTTGCAGCTCCATATATAATAGCATGAACAAAAAAAATAATAATCTAGAGTTCTATTCGTCATCCTACATGACTTTTGTCGAAGTTGTAAATCGATATATGTCATATAAGCAGAGAGACATTGGAAATCAAATATGTCTCTAAAAAGACGAGCTTGCAAAATTCTCAGGTTTGTATAAAGGACCGGCCAAGACGCCAGCCCCAGGGTGTATGACCAGATCAACAATTCATGGCAATAAGTGCAGAACCCAGCGACATTGAGGACTCGTGGTTTGATTTGCCATACAGTTGAGCCGAAAAATTGAGACATGCACCATTCGCATTTAGATTGCATAAGACGGATATCATTCTTATTTGTTGATCGTTGTTTGCCTTGCAAATGATCCTACTGTTCATTGTTATGGGGACCTCATAATTTAGGGAGGTGAAGTTTCAGATGCATGGGGATGATAGAGATTTACTTTCTGCTATCCTGCCATATTTCTGTGCCAACGTGCCTATAAAGTGAGTGTGGGCCACGTCCCGTATCTATTTTAAATTGCAAATCTAGAAATTCGGTTTATTATAATACTGTCATGTCAAAACTGTAGAGTTCAGCAAGTTGGTTGCTTGAGGGCTTTTTAAGTCGTGCTGTTGTGTCTGGTGACGATAATGTTGATAGACTTGTCAAGATTTGGACGATTTTAGACATGGACTGATTTTTCAAGTACGATATTGACACGTAATGGTCTCACTACTATTTATTTACTACATGTACATAATGAAAAAAACGAGTGCAAGGTATCATCATCAGCTAATGCCTTTACATTTGTAGTTGTTACCAAAATATTCAGTTTGAACCAAAGCTTCGTGGTGACGCAGTTGTCAGGAATACGAAGCAGCAACGTATCAACACTTAAATGGGAATTTTATTTGTGCGGAAATGTACACTTTTTCCTGCAATGTACATAAAACATAATCCATATAAACGTGTAGCTTCAGAGGAAATACCTAAACTTAGTACGTTAAAAGCCCAATTAAGTATTTTGTGTGTTTCCATTCATTGTTATGGTGTTTCGGCAAACACTTACAGGAAATCCAGTCGGCATTTACATGTAATCGATAGAATTTTCTCCCCATAGCTCGTGTTATATAATCCAAGTTGATCGTACAACTCCATTACCTCTACACCAAGGTCCACGTCGACTAATAAAAAATCGACAGGGCACACACAACAATGCCTAATATTATCAACACACTATTGAGGTGATCTGATTGTTGCTCATACCAATTGAGTTGTGTGATTTGGTATAGCTATTGCCAAATCATATCTATAGTCTGTTGAGAGAAAGAGGTGACATACATACGCTTGGGTGTTCGGCATGATCCGGCCCTTGCTGAGTGGTCTGTTGTTTTTGTATTTGCATTGTTTTGTTTGATATCATGTATTCAAATATTTACCATGCATCAATTTATATCTGTAATTCATTTTTATAATCGACCCATTTAAATATTTTCATTTCGCGATTTGCGCCCATGCAGTCCGTCCATCACTTGGCCCAAATCGAAACAAAGAAAGGAATAAGTAAGCCTTAACTGAGCAAGATTTGCTCCATACAGTATATTGGCGCCTGACAGGGTGCATTCTTACACTCTTATGCTATGAGGCTAGTCATTCAAACAAAAACACAAAAAGACAAAACAACAACAACAACAACAAACAACAAACAAACGAACAAAAGGGCCGTGTGAACAGCCAATGCTCAGCTGACCTGGAGATTCATCACACTTGTGGTTCTGTGAACTGAGTAAATCTGACCTTTATGGAAGAACATTAACATGTGCAACATCAAGGTCCCAGTTGAAGATATTGTGAAGAGTAAAATTGATGTATGTTGCACTTTGACCCCAGAAATGAGGTCAAGGTCACTCATTACTGTCCAAGCATCATTTACATAGAGAAACATTAATATGTGCAACATCAAGGTCCTGACTAAAAATGGATCTCAAGTTATCAAGTGAACAGTAATTTTCATGTCAGTTGTTCTCTGACCTTGGGAAGGAGATCAAGGTCCAAGAATCACCAGAGCATGTCCACTTGCACCAAATAAGTAGACACTTATAAAAGGTACATCCCTACCAAGTTTGATACAAATCTGGCCAAAATTTTCTAAGTTATAACCATAAAAGAAATTCCCTTGCTATACTTTCCTATTAAAACTTTTTTTTTTAAATTTTCCAGAAAAGGAGAATGATTTTTTTTAAAAAATCACTGGAGCGTGACCATTCAAACAAGCTTGGTAGAGACTGACCCAAGTTACATTGCCACCAAGTTTGAAGTCAGTCTGAATGACAGTTTCATCCAAGAAGTCAAAATGTGAATTAACATTAGAATGCCTATTGACTCGCATAGTACTCAACGGGAAAGGTGCATTTATCAAAAAGTACCCGAATTGAAAAAAATCGTTAAAATCAGGAATCTACAGCAGTGCCACCTAATAAACAACTTTGTTTGAGCCTTCCACAAAGAACATAGCCACCAAGTTTTAGCTTAAGTTGAGTGACGGTTCTGGGGAAGAAGTTAGAAATAGTGAAAACACACAAAAATCATTAAAAAAAAAATAGAAAAAAATTACACCGCCACCTGTGGAACAAATTAAGATCTAAGAATCCCTAGGAGTGTTCCTGTGTGATATCAAAGCAGTTGGGTGAGCGGTTTTAGAGAAGATTTTTTAAAGATTTGCCCCCCCCCCCCAAAAAAAAAATCATGAAAATACAAAAATCAGTGGAGCATGACCATTTGAACAAACTTTGTAGAGACCCACCCAAGGTACATTCCCACCAAGTTTGAAGCAAGTCTGGCCGACGGGGAAGAAATCGAAAATGTGAATTGTGGACGGACGGACGGACGGACGGACGAAGGACTATTTTATAAGCTCAGCTGACTGACAAGTCAGCTGAGCTAAAATGGTCTGCATAGTACACCTGGAAAAACATATATTCTATCCTATTTATCACTCACAGCTGTGACCTCATGTGATGCTGAGGACATGATTTTAATGATCAGTATTGCAAATAACTAACACAAATTGAGACGTTGATGTATAAGCAATTACCTAAGGATTCAATGGAATAAGTTTATTGAATTGTATAATTCCAAAAGAAGTTGATATCTTTCTCAGTTCTTGGGGTCATAAATCCTATGGTCGCTTTCCAATGAGTCGACTGTAACTCAGATTTATTGATAATGGGGTGATATAGTACAAAACAAGGTTTGGCTTAGTTAACTAGATTTCGATCAGATGCCACGAACTCATAACATGGAAATCGCATAATAAAGGTAGACCTCTTTAAAATTAATGAACGCCCACAGGAAAGTAGATTTGGCGGTTCGCGGTCTGAATGCAAACGAGAAACAACTGTCTCCCCTTCCCAGGAGCTCATGCTTGCATACACTGTAGTGCAAACAACAAAATCATGTCAAAATAATGGTGCACTACTGTCATCTACTCATATCTCTATGTGCTATTGAATTGCAAATATACTCACTTATTTGGAAATTTTAAGTTAATGCTAAATGCGTATTAGGTAGCTCAGTTGACAGGTACGCAAGTGCAGATTATATGCCGGTACAGTACAGTGTGCATTTTATATTTTTACGATGTACATTTTATACTTTCGGCAGTGTACATTTATACTTTCGGCAGTGCACATTTATACTTTCGGCAGTGTACATTTATACTTTCGGAAGGCCACATTTATACTTTCGGCAGTGCACATTTATACCTTCTGAAGTGTATACTCTAAACTCTTTACAGCGTATACTCAATAAATGTCCAGTAAGAATTCTATAATTATTCAGCCTGCATACTATGCTACTGCATAAAATATATTCCATACTTCCCCAGTGTATATTATACATATTATGATGGAAATTCTAAACTATTTACAGTGTGACCTCCATTTTTTCATTACATATTCCATACTTTGTCAAGTGTGTACTCCATACTTTTACCGTGCCTACTTTATACTTTTGACATTGTACAGAAAGGTATAACTCGAATGTCTGGGAATGAAACCCTAGCGTAAACGTCTTGACAACAAGTATTGAACGACCTGCAGAATACGTGTGTCCAGCTCCTGTGACATCTTTTAATGTCATTCCAAATAATGCAGTTGTGTGCTCAGTATTACCGAAACGATGATACCAGTATCATATTCCTAGTAAACAGAGTTTTCAATCAAGTACCAGCATACCCACACCGTAAGAATGGTCCAGGTGAACCCCGGGAGGTGAACCGCTTTCCCCGGCACACTTTCGGTGCAATGCACCCAAAGCCTAAAGCACGCTGAGCAGAGCTGCTGACTCATTCGAAACTGAAAGAGTTAAACCATAGAAGAGATGTAGATGTGACTGTCCTCCGCCGATCACACAGCCTGTAGCAATATATGCCCTCATTTGAGCTCCTGGATAAAGGCCAGCAACCTTGACCAGTTTCGGTAAATGTTCATGAAACCCAACACCCCCCCCCCAAGACCCATAAAATTGGGGTTCTCTCTCTCTCTCTCTCTCTCTCTCTCTCTCTCTCTCTCTCTCTCTCTCTCTCTCTCTCTCATTTATTTTGACTACACGATGCTTTTTTGCTGTGTTTATTTATTTATTTATTTATTGGAACATATTTAGACTGGGTAGCCCAATCAACCAGTGATTGTTCTGCCTTGGGGCCCAGTTACAGTACCATAGATATCATAAAAAACACAATCATGCAAATATAAACAAATGGTTCCAGGATACGGTGCAGATAATGGCTCTATGTAACCCTTGAAAATCAATTGACGTTTGTGATCACTAATGAGAGTTTTGAATAAAAATAAAAAATTCAACATATACCTCGCCAGCACAATTGTACTAATCGTATCTTTGACTGTTTATTTTATACTCACAATCATCACATAAATGCTAAGGGACAGCCTAAAATGGCACTCCCTTTTGTTGTTTGTTAAACAAGCATATTGGAGATTTGATATTACAGATTGTTTCTATGTTAGCGTACGTACTTTTATTACCAAAAAACACAAGTTTTATATTTCTACGACCCTTCTGCAATTCTATGCAGCTTGAACAGACTTAATGCATGACACGCAGTCGGTATATATACGTGATCCCGCTGGACGCTTTGTCAGCACTTCTTTTAATTACCTAATAGTAAGCCTACAGATTTTTTTTCTGTCCTCATAGCCATGGCAGTGCATGTATTTTGCACAAGTCATTCCATTATCATTATTCCCGACCACAAAAGTGCGAGGGAGAAATTGGGTAACTCTGATATATAATTATTCAGATTACGGACATTCCCAAGATTTTACCGCGACTGTGTATATTGTGTGTAGTAGTCCGATATCTGCGATGGAAATCTGGTTGTGCTCAAATGCTTGTTATACCATTGCTCTTCCACATACACAGAGACGTGAAGAGTTCTGTTAACGGCATTGAGCTGCGTGACTCTGATGTAATATTGTTCAGGAGTCGCCAGTTAGCTATCTGGCCGTCCATTCATTCCCCTATGACCCTACTAATTCCGCAAGCCGCTCCGCAGGTCTCTTCCTCTGAGAAGGTGACCACCGTCGATATAAACGAGCATTGGCGAGATATTAAATCGATACATCGTCACTCTCAGAAGCCAAGACGGAAGGGAAATAACAGATCACACGGATCTGCCTGCGACTGATCGCGGTAATACCATATACGTCCTTGGATATACTCCATTCAATGTGCAAATCCAGAATTCAACAAAGCCGTTTACTTCCCTGCGGCACGCAGGCTGGGCACGATACTGATTATTAACGGAATTAAAGACATTTTTATTGCCTCTCAAAATCTGCTCTAAAAATGCCCCGTATATCTATGCTCCCATATCTACAAACACTGCCGGCAAGGCAGATTGTACACCCGCTAAATGTTACAATTCCGCTAACTGTCAGGGAACAGTTAGCGTCGATTTCAATACCGCTAATTGCTATAATTGCCCCTAAGTGTTACAAAAAAATTATACCTTCACACCGTTAAACGTTGGTTTAAACATATTTTATTAAAGCAATTGGAAATCAGGCATAGCCTATACAAATTCCTCTTGCAAAAACAAAAACAAAAATAATAATGAGTAAAACGTTAAACGTTACAAACACCACTAAGTGTTACTATATATATATATATATATATATATATATATATATATATATATATATATATATATATATATATATATATATATATATATATATATATATATATATATATATATATATATATAAAAAATATATATATATCACAGTGGTTGTTGATCAGCCAATCAGGTGAATGCTTTATGGTCTGCTACAAGGTAGCATACCTGTTCCTTTATTTTCAAATTCAATTTGTTCAATGCCCTTCGCGTATTTCACTGTGGGATTATGCAATATGCACTTTGCAGTGACATCATGGACCTCGTAAAAGGCATATCGATCAAGTTCAAAGGCCGAGGTCAAAATGACCTCGGTTTGGTTGCGTAATTCCAAAGAAAATAGCACGACTATTAATTCAATTCAGTATTCAGCCGTCCGTGCCATTTTAAGAATAAAGGGCACCCCAGCTATGATAGCCATCATCGGAAACTTGGGTTGGCCACTCCTGAACTCGATAATGGACAAACCAAGAGTAAATTATTTTCATAGATTTAAATATACTCTGCCAGAATGAAGACTTTGTAAAAGAAAAAAAAAAAGGGGGGGGGTATTGAAATAGAGAAAAATCAGGCAAATGGTGTCAAAACTACTCGGCTTTACTTGAGTGAGATTCATAACATGTTAAAGAATGTTGGTTTAGACGATAAAATACTTAGTAATGATCGTAGATGGATTAACACTTTTTACAAGTTAAGTCCTTCATTTTTTTAACGAAATAGATAACAGAACTTTAATGCATTTGTATAGTCTAATCAAGAGAACCTCGTTTCAGGAAGATTATCTGTTTGGGATGGAGGGTTTTGGACATGCCGGTTTCAAATTCATGGCGCGTTCGGGATGTTTAAGTTTGCAAGAAAATTTACATAAATGGAACTAAGCAGATACTGATATTTGTACTGGAAATGGATGTAAAAATATAAGTCACTTTTTACTTTTATGTCCAAGGTTTAATGAAATCAGTTTAAAACTCTGGAATATATTAGAATACCAATTAAGCAAAAATTGTAAATTGCATGTATGGGAGAAGTTTATAAGCGCCTCTAGCACTGGCAAACTTTGTTTTCTTCTCTGTGACGTCACTGATGACCATGGTCAGCTCGCTGGATACCTCTTTGATGATGTATGTAAACGTTTCCTGAATGAAGGTTGGGGTATGCGAAAAGCCTTAGCCGAGGAGACATAACACCTCTGATCCCCTTCAGTGTGAGTTTTTAACATTATCTGCGATATATACAAAGTATTCGATATTTTAGCATGATATTTTTACTGTATGTTACATCTATGGGTTTTCATCTGAGTTCATGAACAAGTGTACACATGATGTTGGACGCATCGCTAGCTGAGCCCCGGCTGGCGATGCCCCCGTGGAAAAGGGGAAGAATTCCAATAAATATCATCATCATCATCATCATCATCATCATCATCATCATCATCATCATCATCATCATCATCATCATCATCATCATCATCATCATCATCATCATCATCATCATTATGCCTTTCTGTGGTCGCTCAACTTTCGGCTTGCTTGATTTGAATTGTTACATGAAACAAGCAACCATTTAAGCCACGTGTGTAATAACATATATTAATTTATTTTCACTTATATTATTTCATCCTACTGATTTATTATTTTAAAAGGTATGCATAACACAATTTTACACAATGCAGATAAAAGAAATTCCAGTCAAATATTTAATCTCGGCAGGCGATATCTCATATATCTCAGAACCAGAAATATCGTCTTTTTTTTTTACTTCTTATTTGATACCGCTCATGATTTCTGCGTCATAAGATACATTATTATATAATTTTTCATATTTCGTACCGAAATAATTGGCAATATTCTCCCACCTTGAACATCATCAACATTTTTTTATAAAACCGTTTTACATGGGTTGAACACACTGGCTTCCTTCCTAAAGTTTCTAGCGTATATTGACATTAAATTAGAATGTAGCATTTACCATTTTTGTCACCTTATGGTAATCTGATTCCTTTCTAAGTCTTTATCAAACACCACAACTGTTATGGGTTTACCATAATTAATCCCGCGCCAGAAAAGAGCTGTCTCTTTCGCAGGTTGTGCATGATCCTGAAACCACTTAGGAATATTCAGATCACCAGCTTAAGAAGGTCTGTTTGGGGACTAAATGATTGCAGATTAGAGCAAGTGCCGCTTATACCAACAGTCTCTCTTTGCAAATTTTCAACATAGTTCAGTGGCTTATATTTCTGGTTGAAGTAAAAACTAAAAGTTTGACACCAGCATTTCTCCAAATTGGTCCAGTAGTTTCCTACAAAATACCAGACATACAAAATAAACAATGTGATGTTACATAGGTTCGATAGGGTGAAATGTTGTGGGGCTAAGTTGTGTCCCAAGATGAAAACAGATCTCTGACCCCTCTGCTTACATATATTGTTATAATCAAAGTCGAAGAAAAAAGCTGACTAGACTTATCTGCAGTTTGAAACAATAACAAGTCCTATGAGACCAACTCTTTTCTTTAAATCCTGTCATGTCATACAGTTTAAAGTTCAATCATATGGAAAAGGTTGCCTACGCAGTTATTACTTAAAGGTAGTAAAGATAACTTTTTTCAGTTTAAGGTTTGATGAAATTCGTTTGCGTCCGTCCGTTAGACTTTATACATTTTCCACTTCTAAACAATCGGTGCAGGGAATCTTTCAGATTTACCGTGCAACACATCTGAACAGAGGAAGTATCCAAAGTGAAGCTTTGTCGTATGAGATGCGACATAACTGATGATGGCATCAAAGCTTCCATGTCATTATGAAGGACAAGGACTAAAAGTTTAAAGTTGAAAGTAAAGCAAAATGTCGAACTCATCAAATTCAATGGAACAACAATAGAGGATTTGAAGCAGACTACAAAGACTCGGAGTTTTCATCCAAAGGAGAGGGATATCAGAAAGTTTTTGGTGCGACCCACTTACTGAAGCATGACAAAACACTCGGAACTTGGCTTTCAAATAAAAGGAAGCCTTTGCTTCAAGACAGTGCATGGAGTTGTTTCGGCAAATATGAGTTAAAATCATACAGGTTGTAACCTATACATATATTATTCTGCACGTGATCATCCAAGGAATATATTTAACAGATAGCTTCTCTAAGTGGGTCAGGGCAAAAACTTCTTTGAAACCGCGTCGTAGGTGAGACGCGGTCATACTAGTGTTGTTTGCCTGAAGTAGAATATTCCAAATGATTTTCAATGAAAATATTAAAGTCTAATGTTGAAAAGATGTAATAGCGGATGGAAGTGTCATCGGAAATGCTATGTTCACTGATGTGTGAATAAATACCGTATTAAATCATGTACAAACAACAAATACGCTGTTTTGTGCCACCGATAGTCTATATTATTAAAATGGATTTCGCTTGGCTGCATCTGAACTTTAACACTTCACTGGGACCTACTTTAGAAGAACACAAATATATTTTCATATCATAGTAAAGTGGGTCACGACTACCATGTGGTGACTTAGATTATTTCTTTGCATCCATTTAATTGAATGGATGTTGATAAACTTTTGTTATATGCCATGTCATGTCTCATTCAAATGATAAGATTTACAATATCATTGCATTTTCTAGTCAATCCATATGCTAAACCAACAGTATACAAACACATGCGAGAAACAATTAAGGAGGCCGAAATTACAATTAAGACTCGTGTGAGCACAATATGAAAGATGCATTTCTTCTCTATTCAGTAGATAGTAGACGAGAAATATTTTATTCGTTCATTTCTATTTTAAGCCCAATGTACATGATCAGATCCAGACTTGGTTTCAACATGTTTTTATCTCCAAAAACGATTGGAAAACAGGCATCAGGCCAGTAGGAATTCCTAGAAATCCAGACTTTAAATTCAACTGTCA
Organism: Hermodice carunculata; assembly: GCA_964020975.1. NCBI lineage: Eukaryota > Metazoa > Annelida > Polychaeta > Eunicida > Amphinomidae > Hermodice > Hermodice carunculata. The sequence continues at coordinate 54,722,202 of OZ026619.1, forward strand.
AAAGTCTCTTGTTCCTTCATTTCTGGGAATATACTTGGTGTACGTACGTTTTGAAGAAAAAAAACCAAGCACGTGCTCATGTTTTAGCTTATTAAAGACGTGTAAATATCCAGAGAATTAGAAATGGAAATCCCTACTGTGAAAGTAAGGAAGTAGAATTATACTCCAAAACCAAAACGCCGCGATGTTAAGGTGCTTTTACGAACTATTTCATATAAACACTAAGGACATGTTCCCTTTCTGGTTGTAATCTGTGTCACTGTTTGGCATTTTGCTTTGCATGGAGATTATTGCAGTAGATTTGGGTTCGAAAATATAGCACGAGCTACGGGGGGGGGGGGCTAAGTTTGACATATGGTGTCAGTGAGTAAGCAGGTAGTATTACATCCTCTGTATGTGAGTGTTACCAAATTTCTCTGAACATACAGCATATATAAGTGGAAGTACTGGACAAGTTACAATCTGGTCTATTAATCTGTAATCGACATTCCAGGCAGATAAAAGAACTTGAAGGGTATGTAAAATTATTAATAAACACCTTTTATCACGAAGACTGTTTCCTCAAATAGCGCCACTAACATCTACTACCTCCACACTATGATATTATAAAATAGATTTGTGGTTCTACAGAATTTCCAGTAAACTGTTATAGCTCAGATGCTACCATGCAAAATCGATTTTCATGATATACATACACACTACCAGTACTATAAACGGTTATATTTGTTCACTTATACATAATTTAATCCGGTATTTACGTACACATCATGCAAATAGCACGCATAGTCCATGAAACCCTTGTCAGCTGCGACACCTTTGCACATGACACATTGACACTTTCACTTAAAACCATATAAACGTTCCAGCTTATGTAGCCCATATGTGTACAAGTGTGACATCATCTATCGGTGTAAGACAACATTATTGTGGGCAGAAAAATCATGTTTTTGTTGTCAGACGCTTATATACAGATGTGTTTGTCGATCTGTGCTTACGTAGACGGGTCAACTGCCAGAAAATAATGGGGATGTTTTAAAAGAATAAGGCGTCTATAAATATTTGATCGTCAAAACAGTAGCCAGTTCTTCTCTCAAACGAACATGCGGAATTCAAGATTTGGGTCTTTGCCGTATTTTTTCGGTTCACAGAACAACACACCCGTGGATAAAAAAAACCTTAGTCTTCAAGGATATCATCTTGTCACGCCTGCATCCATGAATATAAAAGCTTGGTCTTCAAGGCTTTCAGCTTGTCACGCCTGCACCTTTGTAGATGTCCGTAGATAGGGAGCCTTGGTCCTCAAGGCTTCCATCTTATCATGCTTTCTATTGCTAGCAAAGAGAAGCTTTGTCCTCGAGACGCTCATCTTTCCATGCTTTCAGCGATACAAATGACCCTATATAGAAAAGTCTGTTCTAATAGTCTCTCGCCACTCCTCTTCTGAGGGTTAATCTGCGCAATTAATATTGCGGTCAAGGCCATCATTATATTCTGTATCTATGTCCGAAATTTTAACCTCCGTAAGAAATGTCTTTTCTCTACGGTTTTGATTCTGCTGCATCTATACCAAGATTGACTCAAAATAACTTGTTCAAAAACAAAATTCTTCATGATTATAACCTGTCACATTGGCTTCTTTTCCAGTATAATCTATCAATCTGGCTTCTTTTCCAGGTAACCTGTCACCTTGGCTTCTTTTTCCATTACTGCGGCGCTGCACAGAGGCTTATGTGGATGCCTTAAGAAGTCTTACAAGCAGGGACGGGATAACAGCTAGGCATGGAATCTGTTTATCATTATGATTAAGTTCAATCGCCTCCAAGAAGACAGAAAAGGTAGTATGGCTACCATTTTGTTTCTATCAAGTCTCAATAAAATATCCGCTCATCACATTATATCTCACAATAGAACTGTTCTGCACATATTGAATAGGTATTTCACCTATTAAATAGCCATACCGGCTGTTGTGTCTGATATTATAATGTTTATCTTCTGCAGCTCAGACGCTCTTGGCCTCAGTCATTTCAGTATTTTAATCTCGTATATTGGTCCTTTCGTAAGTGTAGAATAAAAGACTTGTAAACATTGCTTCATAGTTTTTCCTTTGACAGCATTAAGCGTAACTCCTGTGTTTTAAATATTCAGTGAGTATCATGTAAGAGTTGTACACACCTGATAAATAAAGCTTGCCTATGATAGAGCACAATAGAAATAGTGATCGGCGGAATAATCCAGATAACAAGTAGGAACCATATGTGTTATTCCTTTTGTTGGTCTGCTACTTTAGAGCACGTTGCACAAGTTCTGTTTGGTGTTGTGTAATGATCTGTGGCTAGGAAACTATGAGCCCTATTAACTTCGCACCTTATTATAAGAACAACATGATAGTTTTTTTCTGCATTTTGTCCCTGCAAGCTGAACATCATTATGTCTGAGTCATTCAATGCAGGAAGTAACCTGTTCCCATTCAACCTGTTACGGTATCCTGGCAACCAGATTCCAGATTTCTTTTTATTGCTTTTCTGAGCCAATTTTCAAAACAAACAAGACTATGCATCATATGATAACAAACGCTTGCGAAACAGTCAGTTAGTCGACCTCTCTTCTGCAACGGCTCTTTCCTTAGTTTTGAATTTTGCCACTGCCTATTTCTACGCTAATTGGGACAGAGAGAGACAGACAGACAGACATACAGACAGAACACAGAGAGAGACAGACAGAGAGATAGAGGTTGTATGCAGTGATACACGACCTCAATTATGAATAAACCTTGCAGAGCATATTCAGCTTAGATGCTGATTTTGGATTATATCATTTGCTGCACTTTTATCTGTTAGGTAACTTACATTCAGACAACATGATCTACAGGATTTTTAATTTATCTGTAATGTGGAATAAGTGTTTAAGTTAATTGTTTTCAAGACCCCGTATCTTGACAATCCATTTTCTTCATACAAACATGGAAATCGTCTCAAGTGCACACCGCCAGTCAACTATCTAGGTATAAAAATATAACTTTAATCTTGATGAGAAGGTGGAACTAAGTAACAAAAGAGGAGATTTTATTGGCCGTTGGAACCATATTTTAAACAAATACAGATCAGTGTCCTGTGCAGTTCAGTCCAATTATTGCAATCTTACTGTTGTCATCTGTATGGTTGCAAAACTTGGACGGTTGCTCATCCACACATCAATTATATGAATTTATTTATATCATGGAATATGGCAGTGAGAATAGCATGGGATCTCCTAGAACACCCCATCGTATCGTGCTCCGTGGCTTGGCATGGGATCTCCTAGAACACCCCATCGTATCGTGCTCCGTGGCTTAGCAGGGTCAGAGAATATATCAGTTATAATGTATAAGAAGTTTTTCTCTTCAAAAGAAAATATATCATTCACATAACGAATCTGTAGCTATGATTGCTGTACACTCAGCTGTTGATGCAAGAAGTTTGATTAACAAGAATATGCAGCTATTCAGTGACGAATGCAAGGTAGACATTGTAAACTTCTTACAGAGCAATATACCAAGTTATGCCTGAAATGCAGAAAACCGCAGAAAAAGTGTGCTGATATTGTAAGTGTTTTAAAAGTTCAAAGGGCTTTTAGCCAGTGTACATGTTTAATTCCTGGATTTTCATCAAAAGAGATAAGATATATGTCTGAATGTACCTCTACAGTTTAACCTTCCGCGTCCTTTTTAAGGATACTCCAGGTATCTGACTGTATATACGCATACTTTCCAATTTTTAATTACATTACCTTATCTAGCCTATGTTTGCAAATAAAATTATATGTATGTATGTATGTATGTATGTATGTATGTATGTATGTATATATATATATATTATGTTTAAGCACAGCATATTAAATTGACGGCGGTAATGCTGTCATAAAGTGCAAAATATGATTGCCACTCGGATCGTGGTAACAAGATACACTCTACCCTAGTGGAGGATCTATACATTAAAGCCCCCCCCCCCCCGCCCCTCTAAAGTACCTCGACAGTTAAGGCTGAAAATACCTCAATTTTGTTTGGTGAAACTTGCATCAGAACTGCACGGGTAATTTTTACTGATGATTTAGTTATTGCTTGTGCGAAATATGCGGCCCATGTATAAAGTATGGTCGGCTTTTCCTTTTATAACCTCTGCCAAAAAATTCGTTAAGCCAGCAACTGACAGCCTTTGATCATATTGCTGTCTTGGGCACAGATTTGTGGGCATATGTAATCTGCAAATTTGTACCCAAGGCAGGAATCCGATCAAAGAGTTTGGTTATGGTGTGCAGCGTTGGCAAGTTGTTTAGAGTGTTAGGTGGGAACCTTCACGGATTACCGCTGCAGCTGAAAACATCATAAGCACTTCAATATCCACTGACAGCTTTGGAACTCATGTACCATGCTATAATGTGTCTGATCTTCCCTCAGTACAAAGTTACCGCTGAAATTAGTCCACGGGCGATCGTCAGCGGTACTTTTAACGGTCATCTTGTTTCGTGCCCCCCCCCCCCTTTTTTTCTTTTTTTTTTTTTTTTTTTTTTTTTTAATCAAAGACAGACAGTGTCGGACGAGAACTGGCCAATGACTAGCCGGCACAAGGGTGTTTGCCTCAAACTACTTTTATGAAACTTAAAGTCACCCAATTTAGATTACGGAACCCTGTTGTATGATGCCTTCAAATGCAATGTCAAACTAACGTCACCAGGCAGATCTCAATGGCTGGCAAATAGTAAACGACTCTTTGGACCTTTTGGATGTAAAGATTTTTGGGATATCTCCGGAGTTGATTTTGACGAATTTACAATGGTAAATATACTATTCGAAGAAAGATTTATAATGCAATGAGAAAGTGAATTAAAAGCCCAGTTAGTACCGTATAAAAATTCAGTACGTACGCTTAATTCAATGAAAATTGTGGATTGAAGAGATACTCATATGTCATTAAAAATATAAACGTAAGAAAAAGCCTTACACGGCTACGAACCAGTGCTCACGATCTTCCAATTGAGACTGACAGACACAAGCAACAATAAAAACACCACATGACGAAAGACTTTGCAACACATGTTCGACCATTGGAGGTGAACTTTACTATGTTTTGGTCTGCTCAAAATTTTATGGTCCACGTAAGAAATGATTCATTTGTCAAATGAAATTGTCGCCAATTTCAAGGAATCAAATGATGAAAAGAAATTTTTGTTCCTAATGAGGTGTCATGATGTTGATATAATATACATTTTAGAATCGTTTTGACCGCTACAATAGAAATAGGAGGCGCGGTGTGACGTGTATGTCATTCAAAGTTTTATTCTTTGCAAGTGTTACTCTTTATACACAGCTTAATTTTTCTTTAATCACGTGCATGATTTTTATTTCGAATTGGTGTCTTATTTAATTGTGTGTATTATTGTGATATAATCTGTCTGTGTTTCGGTAAAATGTCTCATCCGTTAAGAATAGAAGTGAAGCGAAATAAAGTTCATTTGATTTCCTTTCACTACTATTTCGACGAAGTGGTATGTCCGAATACGCTGCTATCCGACGGAGACGTACTCCCAAATACGCTGTAATTCCACGGAGTTAAACGTCCAAGTACGTTGATATCCGAGGGAGCCACTGGCACAGGAGAGAACACAGTTTACAATTTTGTAAGTTAAACACAATCGTTAAAGTATTTTAAACAGTCCTCCCCATGCTTATCTTTAATGTCGGGCACTGGAAGAGTTAATACACGCATGGGCAGGATAAAAAGTCGGATTATTTTTACTTTTGTGCCTATTTATATCATGAAAACCCGACTGGGCTCCACCATCAGTAACATGCTCATTACCTTACTTCTGTAGTAATGTGATACCAGGTCTGCATGAAACAAAATCCACACAACTTAATGAATAGAAGACGTTGACGTTCTTGTTTAATGATTACAAGAGCTACAGAACCTCGTGTTTCGGTCTCACTCGAGCGTGCATTGAGTCCAGTAACAGTACTCTTACATATGAGTGTGAACCATGTACAGCACATTGAAATTCAAAATACATATGCAAAACCAGATCACGCTAGGTTCAAAATGAAATAAAGATTGTGACTTCAAACTCGTATAAAGGTTCCAAAACTAACTGTGCACACTGGCGTATGATCAAATGCATCAATGTCAATGACCGTTATCCGATCCATTAAAAGTTAATGACCCTAATGACAATAACAAAATTACTCATGACCATAAGAAGATCAATGAACTTCCCGTTACTCATTGGCAGACCACGGGGAAGCCAAAAGAGTTCGATCAACAAACAGAAAGTCATGACAAGATGTAAGAGCATAATTCTTTCATTTGCAAAGATGCTGACGTCAGTGATACTGTAACAGATGAAGGTTTTGTGTCTGTTGCAATATGAAAGCTAAAAATGGAAAATCAGGTGGAATTGACAATGGATAGGGAAGAAATACAGTTATATAATCCATAATGAACTGTTCTACTTTTGTAACATAGAATGTTACCTCAAAACATGGTTAAAAGGTTATATCAAACCATCATATTCAGAAGGCAGAAGGTAAATAGGAATAACTTTGTAACCGTTTGTTATAACAATGACATCAAATGTGTACAATTTTCCATTATGGTCGGAAACACAAATGCTATGCTTTTACGACAAAAACGGTGTGTTTGTAAATTAAAGGAGCTTATAGAAAATGAAAACGCTCTAAGCCCACTTTTTTACCCTTGAGACATTATGTAGCGTCAAGTAGGATAGAAAAAACTTATTATATATCTGGGTATTAACAAGGTTTGACACAAACACAGAGTGTAGTGCAAGTTACGAACAGTGGTATACAGAACAAAGCATAAGAAAAGACGTATAAGAAAGCTATATTTGATCCCTTTGACTTTGACAGGATGCATCTTCTCATTGACCTTATTCTCTACTTCGTTGAACGACCTACTCCTCATCTTAAATGAACAAAAAGTAGAAATAATCTTTCACAGTGAACGCATTCCCTCTTCAGGCTGTGCAGATGAGATAAATTGTATCTCAGAAATATTCCACTAGAAGAATACAATACATAAATATTTATGCATCATGTTTCCTCAATGCTACCCAATATTCACTAAGGTCGAATCGCTTAAATGGAAAAATCTGTGTACATACATACATACATACATACATACATACATACATACGTACGTACACACACACACATACATACATACATACATACATACATACATACATACGTACGTACATACATACATACATACATATGTGCAGCATCTTATCATCTCATGTGACTGTCAATGTAGTCACCTTGGGAGTCAGTCTAGGGAATATTTGATTATGTCCCCTTTATCAAATGGTGATGTGGTCTGGTTATACGAAACAGCAAACCACAAAGATGATACATTCCATGCCATTTTGTACATAAAAAGATTTGCAAACTTGCAACCAACTTTAATACTATGTCCCGACATCGAGACAAAGTAGAAAGATATTACAAGATTTTGCAGAAAACTTCTACACGGGCACTTAATCCACCATATATAACAGAGGCTCTATAAAGTTTTGATGGAATAAGGGGTAGATGGTACAAATAAAAAAGCGATGGTAGCTGGGTCTATTCATTTTGTAAATTAGTCAACAGAAACTATGTAAAGAACGCATTGCAGAAAACGAATGATAAAACATCTCTTTTAAAGTACAAGTTAATTAATTTTTTTTAAAACTGCAGTAAAGGGTATTTTTTTCCGGATCAATGACTAAATGTATTAATTTGAAATTTATGGCTTAAATGGAACGTCTGGGTTTAGACTTTAAAACGTTGGAATTGGTTCGACCGAATTTGTATCCGTAGTGATTATTGCACAGAGGAGAAGTGTCGTTTCCTGTTTACTTGTCTACATAACACCGACATGAAAATTAAAATTTTGCAAAATTTTGAGAAAATGCTAATAAGTACTGGCCGTGCCCAAGTGTAAGAAACTTTTACAAGATCCACACTTTTCAACTTTAATAAAATGTGCAGCCTCTAACTGTGATGAAACTAGTCATGATACATTTAAAGATAGTGGGCAGCAAAATGTGGGTCACTTCTTACTTCCTGTGTGGGTTCTTTAGCTGTGATGTCATCCTAGAATGGTCATGTGATAATTAGCTTTTCTTTCATCTCTGTTTGTTGGCCGGGCATGCCGGCCAGGGTGACATTGGTTGAGGTGCTACCCACCTTCTTGAGCTGACAAGAAATTATGTATACTGGTCTGCTCCATGCATAAAATTAACATACAATTAGCCACGTGGTGGTAGTAGCACTTCTCATTCCGCGTTTGTAAAAATTCGTGGCAAAAACATGTGCTAACTCTTGATGTCGCTGACTAAATCACACCAATAGGAATGGTTCCGTCCATCAATTGTTAACGTCCTGACTTCCTTTAACCCTTTCCCCTTTGAATTAAGACTGAGTCAACAGCTTTCCTTGGCATGGGTTGGGCACTAAGTGCCCAACCCATGCCAAGGAAAGCTGTTGACCTGGGGCATGTGATCTTGATAAGTCTCATGTACATTTTCTCAGTCAAATTGTTTTTCATAACTATTGAAATTAGTTGAAAACACTGAAGCGAACGACATTTGACCACCAGTCGGTTTTGGCGAATTTAAGGAGGAAAGGGTTAAAAATTATGTTGAAAATCTGTATTCACCCTGACGTCTTTCAAATTATTGACAGGGAAAACATGTGGACATAGTTAAGCCAGCAGGGGCGGTGTCCTTAGCGGCAGTTATACTTGTATGCTTGTGCGGTTTGCCAACGTCCCCTTATACTGACCCCCTCCCCAATCAGCATTTCCAAAAGTATACATGTAATGAACTTCAACGTGTGTAAGTAGTCACTTTAATGTTCTGACTCACCTTCAAATAGTGATATTATGTCTGTGTGTGACTACATAGTATTTTATCCCAATATTCTTTGTTTCTCGCCTGTCTTTACCCTATATTTTTGTGTCGGCTGAAACTCAGACACCTTCCAAGCCAGAAACTTCAAATTTGGCATGGATTTACTCCCATGGTGAAGCTTAGCATATAGTTCAGAATAGTCAACAGTTGAAAGTTGTGCCAAACAGGCCTATTTTAGGCCCATCTGAAAATTCCAATCCCTTCTGGGTTCCAAATTTTTCAACACAGATGCGTGAATATTGGTTATATTGGTACATTTGTTGGGGTTGCGCACCCATTGGACACATTTCTACAGTTGCAGAATTTATTTGTAATTTATGCTGAATACGGGCACTTCAAAATTTTAAAGTTGTACACCTTCAAAACTATAAAAGATAGAGATGCCACTCCAACCTCAATTCATCAGTTTGCACTGTAGGTGCATCAAATGATCCACAAACTAATGTAAAATTTAAATTTATGCTGAATAGGTTCATAGAAAAATGTTAAAGCTGAGTATCTTCAACCCTATTATAAATAGAGGTGCCATTCCCGGTTCAATATCTGCGTTTGTGTTACAGGCATGCGAACAAAAGTTAAGGAATTTTAATGTATGCCAAACTCACTGAACTTTTGATATGCAGTGGTACCTGCTGTATTTGGGCTACCCTTCAGCCTAGAAAAAGTGACCATACAACAGGTTGTCTTTTACTGTAGTATATTTACAAAGAACCTGACTCCTCTAGCCAACAAATGTGGCCACAACAAGCAGTGAGTTGTTCATGGTAGTGACCACATGCAACAGATGTACCAGTGTATTTGTTACGGTATTGCAATCTCATGACCACATTGAGTTGATATATTTTATAGGTCAATTACATAAAAAAACAGCATTTGAAAGTTTCGTTCCCCATAAAATTAAGTAGGAAGAAAAGATTGTTGATATTATAGGTACTTTTGTTGTGGTGGTTCAGCTGATGAACATGTGATTAAAAGTGCTGTGGAATTTGAAGCTTTTGCTATTATTGCTATCAACACATACAAACTTTTAACACACAGAGAGATTTGCTTTCAAGCAAATGTTTTTTTTTCTGGTTGAAGTCTGTATTCATTCTGTATTACTATAATGACGACGCTAAATGTACATTTTCTGCATTGTATGTGGAACACATGTAATGTTCATGCCCCAATGCTTTCTATGATCCCAGTGAGAGGTTCATATCTAATTTTGGTGCGGGGAGGTGAATTAAAAAAAACTGATGGTTTGGCATGCACATAAACAATTCGCAAGCACTGGATTAAATAGTGATTTGAGTGAAGCTCCAAGCTGAAAGTAAGATAAGTTCTACCACAGAGAAAATTGGTTTTATAATGTGGACGATTAATTTCTCGTATATAAGGTGGACGCATCGCGGAATCAAGCCCGTTCCATTGGTGCTTCCATTGTAGAGGGGTAGTTTTCCTAATAAAATTATTAATTTGTATTTTAACTGGTCCGTGTTCATTGGTCTGCATGCTTATAAAAGAAAAGAAGTCACTTTAATATGTCTTCCGTACAACCAGGCTGAATGCCTTGTGGTTCATCTGTTGACTTCTGCGCTTTCATTAGGTAAGTCCTACCTTGCTAAAATGTCGGGGTCAATAGCTGACCCCTGGGGCGCCATGACAGCCAAGTGCGCCAACGCAAACCGTTGACTCAGTGTACAAGCGAACATTTAAGCGGAGTGCCGTGTTTACAGTAGATCAGCCAATTGCTCGGGCTATTGTATAGGGGCTAAATACTAGTTATGGTTTCGTCCGGTTTAAAAATAAAAGACCTGAACACCATCAAACCCATAGAGCAGAAATATGAAGGTCTCTATTGACAGTGAAAAGCATCCAGTGCATTTCATTTTCGCTTTGGTGGGGTTCGTTTACTCAGTAAATAAATCCACTCTACCATGGTGCGACACTCCTGTACAACGTATAAAATACACATTAATATGACAAGATAAAATGTCCCAGGGACCATATGGTAGCGAACCATTTGATCTGATTCATGAATTTGACCAAATATTCCAAATCACGCAGGCTGGGGTGACATAGACTAGCATGACGCATCGTTGTTCTGTGCAAGCAGTGAGCGCATGGGGTTTTCTTTGGTTTTATCATTGATGTCATGCCACAGAACCTGTCGTCTGGTGAAACATTTATGCAATACCAAGAGTGTGGATTAATAATCAAAGGCAGTACCGGGACCACAACCACCATGGTATCAGGGATGAACATCAGTTATCCTTCATGCTGCCTGTGCCAACAGCACCGGTGTGACACGATTATGACAGCATTGGTCCAGCGCACCTTAAAGGCTTTGTTGACAGCTCAGCACAACATAATCCCCAATTACGAATTGACACTGGGCCTACACGTGTTAGAGGATATCATTATGTAACACTATCGATTGTCATAGGTATAGAGTCATGACATCAGGCTTACCATGAATCTTAACAGGGATCATTTCGATCTCCGTAAATCCCGTGGTAAAGCTGGGCTTCTGGTCTTCGTCATCATTCAGTCAGACCAACTTTAATTCTGTCGCGGCCAGATCATGAAATGTTAATACACTTACATGCACAATTTGTTCCAACCTACCATCTGAAAGACGGCAATTGATTTTTACATGTCAATTTTATATACAAGTGGGTACCTTTATAACAACGAAAACAGACAATGGCCACCTTTACAATACAATGGGGACAGCTGGTGGGTACGTTTGTATTACAGCAAGGACAGGTAATAGGTAAGTTTGTGTTACGACGAGGACAGCTGGTGGGTACGCGTCACGACGAGGACAGCTAGTGGGTACGTGTTACGACGACAGTTAGTGGGTACATGTCACGACGAGGACAGCCAGTGGGTACGTGTTACGACGACGACAGTTAGTGGGTACATGTCACGACGAGGACAGCTTGTGGGTACGTGTTACGACGACGACAGTTGGTGGGTACATGTCACGACGAGGATAGGTAGTGGACGCTTTTTTGTTATAATAAGGATAATTTACGGTCAGGTTTTTTATGGTTATGGTACATGGTGGTTGACCTTGGGAGCAACCATTCACTTTTGTAATACCATGGAGCAATAAACTAGATTTATTTTCTAGTTTATTGCTCCATGGTCATGCAGATTAGGCAATGATAACTTCTTACATTGAAGACATTTGCAGTGGGTACATTTGTAGCCATGAGGGCAAACAGTAATGATTAAAATTAGTTTGAAAATGAAGGCAAACACTGGGTGCATTCGTCTTTCAGTGAGGGCAGCTTGTGAGTAAATTGGTGTACGCTTGTGTTATTATGGGAGTAGCCAGAATGCACTTTTGTGAGAAAATGGCCCTAAGTTCTCCCAGCATGGAGTCATGAGGGAAGTAACCAAAATACGATTTATTTGGTACAGCATACCCCCAAAACCTTCACAAAAAATCCCCGTACGTTATTTCTTCATATGGAGTCACGGCGTATAACTTAGTAACCTGCAGCGTTATACGAAAAAGAACTTGCATACGCTCGAAAGAAATGTATATATTTTAGTTTTAGGTGATAGTTTACAAATATTGTTTCGGATTATTTAAAACTACGGCCTACACGTTTCTTGAAATAGAATTGTCAATTTACTTTTTTGGATCTTTTTTCATTCCAAAGAGTAAAATAGCCGTATTATTTCTATTTGGCAATTTTCAATGGCAATCATAAATATAAACGAGCTGTTATTTATGTCAATAATTTTTTACATTAACAATAACATGGTAACTATGTAAAGTTAACTCAAAGGACATCATTATGCTTCAGTTGCTTTCTAATTTCTTAATGGATCACTAGGCGCCAAACGGGAGTATTACGGTAAGCTTCACATCTTGTTTGCCGGTGCGAATAAAATGAACTTTCATCTGACAAAACAAAGAATTTTGTCAGCTTGGCCATTGGGCACATATTTTAAATTTCTTTACATCTATATAATAAACCTGGATAGTCACCAGTTTGCGGATAATACATGTACCATAATAAGTGCACGTGAGTGCGTCATATATCAAAATGAAAAACTTCCTGCTGCGGTGTAGTATTTCGGTATGATGTATTTTTTGGCAATACAGTAATTATTGTGCTGAGAGTTGCATTGTTCAGTTGCAATAACGTAAGGAGATCGGCGGGGGTTGGTTCACATCATGTGTACCTTGTCTGCGTTTAGGTTTCCATGGAAACAAGGAAGGCAGTACATATGATGCCAGAAAGCTGATTTTACTGCCGCTTGGGCTCTGCAGATAAAATGTTGATCTCCCATCTACTTACTTGTAAATATTATATCCCGGGCGGAAAGCAAATATGGCTTACCTCTATGTCATACCAAAAGGTGTTATCGTGACATGGCTTAAATGACTATCTTGATTGCCCTCATCCAGACAAGCTTGTGTCAGAGCGGTCAAAGTCATTCCTCATCTATACTGCAGAAGCGTTTCTCGCTTTTTGTAACCAGTTCATCCAGATAAAAGTCATCCCAGTACTTTACACACACCGGTAAAATCCCTAGGCTGGTAAAGTCCCTTAGCCGACATCATCCATGATAAAAGTGTGTTCTGGGGAGTCTGGAAGTCGATTTGATATAAAAGATGTAGAACTGTACAAAATGATGATGGGGACAGGCTATCGGAGAGACACGAACTAAAATTATTGCTGTCTTCTTGGTCGCTGATGGCTCAGCCTCCCTCGGCAGCGTACACGCCAATCAAAAACCTTGTTACATCCAGTGAAACTGATACAGTATGTATACCCAGAGGGACTGTCGCAGGTAGATTATTATTCTACATTGAAAGACATAATTAGATAGCACCTGGTTATTTCAAACTTGGTATTATTGTAAAGCCGGTTTGCGCAAGAAGAAGCATCGGGGTTCAATAATGACAATCGTCACCTTTTGGCGACCCGCTGGGCCGGCAATTTAACGGTGAGGATGCTCGGAGAAACAAGCCAGACAGCACATTGGGTCTGTGAAATACAGTAGGAATACGAAGTCAATATTATACTGCTAGTGGGAAAACCATTGTAGTACCTTTCACATGACAATGACAATGCTGGGAACGTCCTCCATTAGCTTGGTCGGTGACTTTGATTGATCCCTGTTTACTTTGATGTACAAGCACGTATAACCAGGTGTGAGGCTGTCATACAGGTAGAATCTCGTGGCAGGCAACTACCACCAAACGAGTTAGCCTTATCTCATCATGTCCTGTTACTGATATTCCACGCAAAGGTGTGTACTCGTAGCTTGTTTCGCCCATTCCTGCAGGGACTAAGGTCACCTAAAATGCTTCTGATTATATAATTTATTTGATTTGTATATATTTATATGCTTTTTCCATCAGATGAATTGCCTGGTCGTTGTCATTTGTGTCTCTTCTGTTGCTACCTGTGCCAACTATATGTGACCAAAAACAGATTATTTGTCTAATCCGTATATGTCAGAAACTGTGTTTCCATATGAAACAACTAGACCGCTTCTGATGAGAGTTCTGCCTGACCGGGATTCAAAAATAACCTAGTGAGAGTTGCACTGGAACCAATAACCTGTAACACTGATTCAGTTGTGGCCCGGGGTTGTGGCTATAATGGAAGCAATAACCTGTAACCCTAAGTCAGCTGTGGCTACATAAAAAGCGATAACCTGTAACCCTAAGTCAGTTGTGGCTACATTGGAAGCGATAACCTGTAACACTGAGTCAGTTGTGACTACATTGAAAGCGATAACCTGCAACCCTAAGTCAGTTGTGGCTACATTGGAAGCAACCACCTGTAACACTAATAACTCGGTCATGGCTACGCTTGAAGCAGGAACCTGAAACAGTGATTCAGTCGTGGTCACCCTAGAAGTAACACAACGGTGTGATAGGAACAAACTGACTGTATATGTATGTATGTATGTATGTATGTATGTATGTATGTGTGTGTGTATTATTCATATGTATGTATGTATGTATGTATGTATGTATGTATGCATGCATGCATGCATGCAGAGAGAGAGAGAGAGAGAGAGAGAGAGAGAGAGAGAGAGAGAGAGAGAGAGTATTAACCCACTGAAGTCAGTTAATAAGCCCGGTTGTGTGCCGGGTATAAGAGAAGAGACGGCGCACCTGTGTCGTCCATCAGATACAATGTATAAATATTGTGAATTTAACCACGCATTATGTTGAACTGACTATATTATGCGTATCTGACCACATACATGGTCAGGTAAACATAATGCTTGGTCAAATTCACAATAGGCCTATACATTGTATCTGATGGGCCTCAGACGTGGCCCATTTCTTCGGATCCATTGTATTTGCTAATCCAGGAAAAATAACTACAGTGAAACCTGTCTATTGTGGACACCTCAGGGGCTGGGGAAAAGTATCCACAGTTGGCAGGTGTCCACTATAGACAGGTGTTTTTAACAAGGAAATTGACCTTTCGGTCCTGGACATAACTGTTCACATTATACAGGTGTCCGCATTGTAGTGGTGTCCACAAGGACAGGTTTTACCTCAACAAAAGCATGAAATCTGTCAGTGCTGACCTAAAAAGCCTGAGCTTTACATACACACATGGAGCCTGGATTCTTAGACATGAAAACTGACTTGACTTCCGGCTTATCAAATCTATCTCCAGCTATTATTAACACTTCGGAAGAAAGTCAAACGTTTCATCACCTTTTGTCATCATCAAGCTCATACATATAAATAATTTAGAACAGCTCACATTTTACCTGTGTCTAAATTGTTCTTCATTAACGTTTGCTCACTTGTATTCGACGAATTATCAGGAAAATGCGGTGTTAAACTTTGGTTTTCATTTTAAACATCAAATCTGTAGTCATAACACCATACCTAAGAATCACTTTGGTGAATCAAAACGTAAGACCAATTAACATGTCAAAGTGTTATGAATGTTTGAGTCAAATTGTTGAATATGTGCCTTTCTCAATACTTGATTCCACATCTACACATTTAAAAAGAAAGTTAAAAAGTGGTAATTAGCTGGGGACTTAAGTATTGTTGAAACAGTCCTTCCACACCAATAAGAATGTTTTCTCAGGTACAGCAATGATCAATGGCCATTTATAATTATCTGTTTTGTTTCTGGTCTTTGTCCGTGCCATGTGTACATTTATGATTTACATGTTTTTTTCCCCTTTTTGTTGCTGTGTTAAATATAATGTGTTACGTTGTCGACGACTTAATTGTGCAAGGTATTGGGACAAAGCGCAGCCTTTTGTCTACCCTTTCATTGAATTATATTGTATAGTTTTTAATATGTTACTGTCAAATGAAAAATAAAGGATTTTTTCCGAATTTTCCATCAGTCACCGAGATAATCAGGAACCAGGGCACCTGCTCAAGTTGGCTATCAGAATTGGGCATTCGGATCTACTTCCTTCGATTCACCGGGAGCAGTGGCACCAAGAGAATCTGCCTTGAGGCACCGTACGTCTTCTTCAGACCACTCTTTGAAGATTCTTGAGTATGTTTCTTTGGTAAACTTATCTGCGTTTAGGACCATATGCAGTATTATCAAAAACCACGTTTTATTGACTTTTCGCATAACAAGGATGGTCTTACATAGCAATGACCACTGCATCTTTAAATGTAGTGTGCGTACATTCGTATCAAGATGGCCTTCAGTGAACCAAGGTCCATCACTGAACTGTTGACCGCAGGTTGGCTAAGAAAAGGGCCCAAGATTGCACCTCTACAAAGCACAAATACTAGGCCTAATCTTGTTAAAGAAAAATCACGACTACCTCGTCAGTGGGACGACTGCATGATATCTGCCACTAAGTATAGATTATCTGTCACTAAGTATAGATTATTTGGTTTTTGAAAAAAGCAAACCAAAGGATCGGAATTATCAAAAGATTCTTTACTAACTTAACGCCCCCAAAAGTGAGTACACCGTACAGAACTATGATGAGACTATTATTAGAATACGGGGCTCAGTTTGTAGTTCCTGGCAACAGATTCAAATCTTGAGAAGCTGTGCAGACTAGGTGTCTAAACCTTTTTATCCAGTTTTTATAGCTGTATCATCCAAAAAAGCTGGGAAATACAGACTGGATGATAACCCTGTCCATATAACCACAGTACAAAGGTCAATTCATATGACCACAGTGCAAAGGTTACTGAGAACTATGTATTGTCCCCCAATCCCTGGTTCACGGGGATCAAACACAAAGTAGCTTCTTTACCGGAGCCAATTTCTTTGGTCCTGTAAACATGTATGTATCGAACTCGAAATAAATTGAAGGTGTTCCTTTCTGGTGTACCATGTCCCTGGAGGCCTCTGTGCATCGGTTTTCCGCTGATAAATCTTTCTTGTTGCACACGTCAAGCACGTTGTGTTTTCAAATGACCAAATTATTGGGTCCTGCATCACAAATATTCATACGCTGAGCTATGTACAGGCATTGTTTGATGAAATAAACGTTGAAACTGTTTTTAATTGTTTTCTTTGTTTGTATGTTATAGTGAAAGTAAAATCTCAGCTATAATAACTTGATAAAAGTACAGCCAGCTGCGGGGGAGACTCGTCAACAGACTGGCTTCGTTCCCGCGGCGGATCACTCACCGTGCAAGCACTCGGAGTGATCCGCCGCGGGAACGAGACCAGTCTACTGAGTCGTCTCCTCCACTTGACTGGTTTTACTATTGTGAAGACCAGACAGAAATCAGTTTCCAAACTTCACAGGCTAGAAGAGAGCATTTTGATATGTGCGAAACATATGCCTAAAAGCATGCTCATGGTCTAATCAGAGGTGGTGAAGCTTTGTTTGAGAGAACATAGATATATGATTTTCAAAAAATATAGCAGAGCAGAGGGTCATAGGAATTTCTTCTCAAACAGTGTCATGGACACATGAAACAAGCTGGAGCCTGAGATTGCTGATGCTCCAACTCTACACGTTTTCTAGAGGAAACTGAGATCCCTTCCCAATGGAATAGAGGGATTAACGAACAAAGTGTTGCCATGATTATCATATGCATGGTTTTGGTTGTTGATTGATTTTACCAACGAGAACGATCTCATGTGACTGCACGAGTAAGCAATAGCGAACGAGTACAGTAACACGATATCATACAAGTTGGTAAAATCAATGAACAAAGTAAACCATATATGATTATTTTTGTATCCTATGATTCTTCTTTAAACTGGATAAAAATAAGAACTCATTCATAGGGGAGAATGGGTAGAACTGGGATAGCGGTAAACTGGGACACCCCTCATATCTTAAATTCATAAAAACCAATCAAGTGCCTGCTTATAGCTATAGTTGGGACCCCTTGACCTCATTCTGGTGCCAGGAGGCTGAAGGCAGCTGGAGCCCTACATGTGCATAGAAATATGTTTTCATATCTTATCCCTCAAAAGATTTTTTTAGCTTCTTGCCATAGTTTTATGTCTTTCTTGATTCATAGATTAAGAAGGCATTTATTTTGTTGTGGCAAACATGTTACCTCAACAATCTACCGCCATAACAATTGTCAGGAAGTTTGAAGATGGGGAGTTATCCGCCATATTATGTACAAAAATGACCCATGGAAGAAGTGGGACAGTGTGTCCCAGTTCTCTCCAAGTATTGTCCCAGTTATCCCCATTAATGGCCCAGTTCTCCTCACGTGGTTAACTTGTGTAGAATTTTAGAGAAAATTACTGTTTAGTTGTCCCAGTTCTCCTACTACTTTGTCTCACTTTGCCCTGTGGGTGTCCCATTTCTCCCCAACAATTGTCTTTTTTATAGTCCACAGTTATATGTATGTGTATAAGGTGGTATGGAAGTAGTTTACTATAAGTTATGTAATGTTTCCTCTCAACCAGCATTTGCCAAGACCTCTGTGTCAGGGCTGAGCGCCTATGAAGTGGAGTTGATTTCACTCACTTGATTCCTAGGAATCTGAGTGGTCCCATAGCTCCATTTCTCTCTTCTTGTCAGACTGGTGGTGACTCCTGGTGTGCATGCTCCCTGTATCATCCTCCCTCCTTTGAGCACCATTAACAGCTTGCTCTTTCGAGTTGAAGGTCCATGAGCTGTTATTCACATTCACTGCTATAGTGCTTTACGCATGTCTTAATTTGTGGAAAATCTGTTCTCAGTGCTAAGGGAATCTTCGGAGACCTAGAAAGCTTATTTCTGTATGCAGATACAGTCAGGCTGCATTTATCTGGCACCATCTGTTTTTGGTCATTTTGCCAGATTAGCAAGGCTGCCAGATTAACAAATCACAGTATAATTACCAGGATATATACAGAATAAGAGACCAAATTTGCACATAACAATGAGTGAATAAAAACATAATCACATACACATATTACCAATCATATGAAATTTTAAAAACGAAACGTGCAAATTATAGAAAAAAAAACTTTATTCAGTGTATTCATATCCATATGTACAATTAATGTTACGTTCAAAATTACTGGAGTGAGCGGGCATAAATATCCCAGCCCTAATGTATATCTCACACACATATTTGGACATATTTTGCCTTTAATAGCTTATTTTGGCACAAAGAAATCCAAAATGGTTTTTGTTTACTGTGCTCATTTTTCATATCTTTTAACAGTTCTTCTCTGCGCCGAACTTTTGCTACGTTGTCACCACAAAATCCCTCATTGGATTCTGGCCATTACAATGAAATTTAACCATTTAAGGCGGGAACAATTAAACATCTTATCAACTCGGAACTTGTTTGGATCAATCAGGTGATTGTTGATTTTGCGGTACGGCGCAATAAGGTATGTTATTGCAAGGTATATGCTCCATTGAATATCAAGTGATGGATTAAAGGGGCAAATTACATTGAAAAAAGCCCTTTTGTTCTGCAATTAACATGCCGGTGACGAAATTCAAGGGTGCCGGATTATCATGTAGTAAATCAATGGGGGAAATTCATTCACAGCTCATTGCTGCCGAATTTCAAGGGTGCCGAATTATCAAGTCACAGTTAATGGCAGCCTGACTGTACTTCTGAAATAGTTATAAGTAAAGCTGGTCGTTGACTCAAACCTAGATTTTCAAGATGGAGTCTTGACAAACAGATTGCAGAGAGAGGAAAAGCAGTGCCCACCAAGCTATTGCCTCCTTTTGGAGTAAAGCTAATTGATCCAGTGACCACCCTGTCTACATCCTTGTTGGATCACGGACAGAAATTGGATTCACTGAACCACTACATGGCAGCTTTGGACGACCATCCACACTGGTATGGTTGTCGCCTGCAGTTGGGTCAAGTTTGCTCTTGCGAGCAAACTTGCAAATACTGCCAGGTTTGATGAGAGGACAAACGGCTTCTTTTACAGCAGGCAAGGAGGAAGTTGGATCATGCAAGGTGTAGGCGGCAGGCAGTAGCTGCCCACATGCCCAGCTGAAATGACTGACTCCATTGAGTCCTTGCCAAAGACTCCCCATGAGGAAAAGCATAGACTTACTTCAGTTCATCTGCAGTCTCATGTGGCTGATGTTTCAGACACTTTTGTCAGCAGCAGCCAAGATCTTTGCACACAGATTTTCAGAACCTTTTCTTTCCAGTCCCTAGTGGGCTGATCAGCTGGAGGTGGCTTGTGTGTTTGCATGGACTTGCTCGGATGTCCTTGCTTCCCTGGCACCTGAAGTGGTGACAGATTCCCTGATGTCAGAGGCAGCTTCTCCATCACCAGTGGACAACTTGTTGTTCAATAAGTCTTTGGGCATTATAAAACTCCTCGCAAGTCTAGAGTCTTCAGACCTGGACAACAAGGTGAAGGATGAGCTTCTGCTTTTGGACTCAGCTGTTAGCAGATCTCAACCCTGGTCAAGGCGCGTCCGTCATGCTGTGCACACTCTGAGAGGTGCAGAGAGTGAGTGACCATGGGTTCTGTGGTAGGTTTGGCCTATGTTCCCATGAACATGGCACCTGCTCCCTTGATGAGCTTTGACCATGTCAAGGCCCTGATTCAGAGCCTGGTTTGTGACCAAGGTTTGGTCTCACCACAGGTGGAGAGGAATGGGGCTGTTGCACTGTTTAGTCAGGGCTTGTCTTTGGAGGACACATGGCAATGCATCCTCCTCCATTTTTCGCATTTCATGACAGAGTTTTATGACCAACTTACAGCCAAGACTTGTGGCATACAGGTTCCTGTAGAGCTGCCAACGTCTGAGTAACAGAGGCTAGGGTGACTCCTCCCTAAGCCAGACATCCAGGAGAGATGGTATTCTGCACCTTAGCAGATCTTCCTGTCAGGTTCACTGCCTGTGGACTTTGGCCAGGAAGAGTTTGATACTCGGCAGCTGAAGTCCGGCACGGCATCTGCTTACAGTGTCATACTCTGATGTCTTGTTGGCAACCTTGAGATGTTTTCTTGATGACCTCAAGGGCTCTGTGCAGGTCACAGAGGCTGCAAGACTGGTTGGACCAGGTGACACTCCTCCCGACTTCCTTGTTGCATGCAGTTGATCACCAGGTGTGGACCACTTGCACATTGCCGGCAAACCTTCATTTGTTGCAGCGGGATGCTTACCTTTAGGGTCTGAGGCTGCCTGACCCAATCTTTGACAGAGCCTACACGGGGCAGTTCTTCTCCAGAATGCTGCTTGGAGGAGAAATGGTGGAGGTTTTCTGCAGGGCACAGGACCTTTAGACCCACTCAGCCAACTAGACATGATCCTAGGTGCTGACCGACTCTGCTCAGTCATAGTCTTCTTTGGCTGCTGGTGCCCAGAAGCATGGTACTTCCCAGACTGTGTCCACTTGCCCCTCGACTCATGCTCCTTCCAAGACACGATGCCCTAGGAAAAGCAGACAGCGCTCAGGGAAGGGCAAGCCTTCCAGTAAAGACAAGACAGAGAGCGGTTTATCCCTAATTGGACTATGTAGGTCGAACCCCACCTCGTTCTGGTTTCAGTTGAGGCTGTTGTTTCCTTTGTGGCGTGTGGACAGTATGGCGTCTCACAGCTGCTCATACATGGTCACTTTCAACTGCCAGAATTCACTGTCCAGGTTCACCCTATCATTTCCCAGTTGCGTGTATAATGTTGCCAAAGAACAGTTCTGTCAAATGAACAAATTGTTTGGATAAGAATTCCAGTGTAATTAGACATGTGGGGGATCTACCAAGACAGACTCAGTCTGGGAGGGGCCTTCCCATGCCTTTGAATTAGGTTACAGGCGGGTCCATTGCTCTTACAGCAAATTTGTCACCTCTGATTGACAGGTCATTTCCTTAGCTTTCTGCAGATATATATATGTATAGGGGTTAGATCACAAGCAAACGTACAGGATTGGCTGCAAGTGGGGCATGTCAGATCACCCGGCCAACCTTGATTGATGAATGACAAGCGTCATCAGGACCCCAGTCACTTAGAGACTGTTTATTGATACAGATTAGAGCTATCTGGTGTCACTTGGGTGTAAATTGGTTCATTTCAAGTGAAAACATATGTTTTCTGGTGGAATTTTGGTACTACGGAGGAGCCGCTGATGACAAGGGAGAGGTCACTTACCAATTAAGTTACTGCCGGGTCCACTGCACAAAGACACATATTTTCCTTTTCATGTCCTTCTGGATGTCTTGTCAAAACAAACCATGTCAAACTTTGAGCTCTAATTTGTGCCATTAAGCCAGAAACAAAGATTTTGTTTGCATCACTGTCTGTGATCAACAACCATCAACAGAGGCCATATAGGTCACGTGACCACCATAGCGCCTGCTCATTGGTTGCTGGCCAACTCCTGTCGTCTGCTGTAGGTACAAGCATGATGAGAAAGTGTTTGAAGTACCATAAAGTTTGTGTTGTGGTAATTTCTTAATTCTGACAGGAAATACCAAATGAAAGTATGCAGGAACCTTCAGAACAGTCCATGCTTACAGCTTTTGAGGGAATAAATGTGAAATTCAGGATAAAAAGTCAGATTTTCTTTAATTTGGTGTGGTGAATATATTACAAAATTCTTGCCATTCATTCAAGAGTATGTCTTAATTTCTGAACTTACAATGAAACTCAATTGCTTCATCATTCATAATATTGCTGAAAACAAATAAACCAACTAACTAACCTGTACCTCCCTTCAATAAAATGAATATGACAATGCTGACAGTGACTGTTCCTTGTTATTTTGTGGAAGTTTCATGAGACACATCCACCTCTGTACATCATTTTGAATCTTAAACTTGTGTCAAAGTCAAGATGTGTGTGAGATGGGTAATTTGCAGACTACAACTCCCAACTCAAAAAGTGGTGTATCTGATCAACATTGGCAAACAAACTTTGTAACTTTTAAGAAAAGTGCATGTTAATTCATGACAAAGTATTGCAATCCCATGCGTTAGGGCAATAGCCTGTGCTATGTGTGAGTGCAGTGTCCACTCTAGCAGATGCCACTGCCAGCACCCCGTGTCATGTTGCTCAAGTGAAAGCGAGGCCAGCCTTATCTTGAGCTGGGGTATCAATTACAAATATCCCACATAAACTGCTCAATGAGAAGCCAAGAAAGCCTCAACATTCCTGACTCTTGTATGGAGGAACCTTTAGTCTCAGGACTGCCAGCCGCCACACAGTCAGACTCTGTGCAGTGCCCAGTAGGTGGCTGCCTCACCACACATCATGTAGAATGGGAGTCTATCATGGAAGACTTATTCGTCCTCAATATCCTGAGACATGACTACTCTCTGCCTTTCGACAAAGACATGCCTCTGTTAAGCTGAGAACCCAAGTGGTACAAACTGCCTGTTGCAGAACCCAAAGGATCGGCATTCGTAGAGGTGGTTCAGAT